>CATIWF010171808.1:0-48053 GCA_949630135.1 Balakata baccata
AATTACTTTAATATACCACTATAATTAATTTAATTAACAACTTAATTAAATTATTATAATTTTAATTAACACTTTAATTAAAATTATAAATAGGAGAAATAGTTAAAATTAATCAACATTAATTTTAACTCAAAAATATAATTGATCATTTCTAATTTAATTCTCAATTAAATTACTTTCCACATCTATATATGGATTAGACTAATAATGTATTTTGGGTGTGACTTATAACGTCAATAATTTTATCGGAACGGAAATATAATATTAATTTCTTAATATTATATCGGGCACAATTTCCGAATTCCTCGTATACCAGGATATATTAAATATCCTTCCGGAATTTTCCATTTTAATTACCGATAAAATCACAAATATTATTTTGACCTCTAAATCATAATATTAAGTCCTCTCGTTATGATCCCGATATTGATTAAGGTCACAGCATGTCAAACCCTATTGGTCAATATACTAATGAGTGATAATTTGCGTTCTGATTAAACTAAGACTTATCATTATTAATCTAATTAATAATTCAATCTTACATTGAATAAGTCATATTTCTCTTGGCAAGTAATTTATTTTATCAGAACCAAAATATCAACTCCATTAGGATCTTGCTCTAGTGCTACAGGGTAACAAGTTTTACTATTGGTAATCTCATGTCTCACTACATGACTAACTGTTGTGAGTACAAGCCGGATTACCAAGCGCGGATAGCCCAGTACAATGCAAGAGCACCTCCACAGCTACCCATGAAAGGACAATCTTGACATCTCAAGTCAAAAGACTTCGAGTCATATAAGACTCATATATTATGACCAAGATAATAACTGTTGACATCTAGCACTATCTGTGCAGTTATTATTAGGTGTCAGTGTTCGGTACCCTTAATTCTTTAAAAATCCACTAGTTTATTTAGATATCATTATATCGTAGAGAATGAGATTACTCCTCAAAATAAATCATGTAATAACTTAAAGGTTCAATAAATACCCAATTCATTGTCCTATACTGGTTATGAATATTTTTAAGATTATCTTTTTTCAGAGATATTTATCTCATTATTATCAACAACTTGATAATAAATTCTCTGTAGATAATCAAAGTACCGTATATTTCATAGTATATTTAACTACTGCATGCATAATATCATCAACACCTTGAATATATATTTATTATGAATATGAAATATACATGTATCCATTCTAGTATAATAATTAATATATAAAATGTTGTGAATGTATTAGAGCATACATACCACTGATAACACTAGAAACTACAAAGTCAGCATCTTTACGCCTCAATTCGATCTGAGTTTGTGTAATTTTTCCTTGCTGCCGCTGAAAGTGTGTTTATGAGGGAAAAGGAAAGATTTTTAGATTTGCTTAAATCAGAAATCTTTGTGAAGGCGGAGAAGGAGAGAAGCAAAGAAATGGAAGGGGACCCGGGTATGGGTACTTCCGGCCAAGGAGAAGAAATGAAGGAATAAATGGAAGGGGACTTGGGTTTGGGACCTTCCGGCCAAGAGAAGAAATGAAGGAAGAAATGGAAAGCGACTTGGGTTGGGGACCTTCCGGCCAAGGAGAGGAAATGAAGAAAGAAATAGAAAAGGTTTGGGTTTGGGTTCTCCATAGTACAATTTTGTTTTATTAAAAGTAATTGAAATGCATTTGAGCCAAGTGGCCTTCATGCAGGAATAAATTAGTGATAATATTCCATTAATTAATTTTTTTTTATACTTAGTTGAGTTAATTGAGGTAACTTTCTTAAATGGTCCTCACAATTTTCATTTTCCTCACAAACCGTATCCTAAATTTGATTTTTTGAATTTTGGGTCTTAAATTTTGATACAAATATTATATTTTAATGTGTAATATGTCTCAGTATTTTTAGTTTTGCAAATTTGTGTCCAAAATGAGAATCACGAAATTACAATTTAGTTCATTTTTATCAGCTTTTTTATGTAAAACTTATAAGTCCAAATTTAAATTTGGATCATATCATGTGTTTTCTGATTATGAATGCACTAGGTTGCCTATCAATCCAGCTCGCTCCACCATAAAATATACATATCAGTCAAGATTTAATTAAATTAGTGGACATGATAATTGTTGAATGAAAAGCTCAAAATAAATAGAAATAAATGATGAAATAATTAAATTATTTATTTGATTTTTTGATAATTATATTTTATTTTATATGTTTCTATTAATTATAATTTTTTACACAATAGCAATGATTATTATTATTATTATTATTATTATTTACTTAATATTTATGCAAGTTCACGGACAAGAACTTTTTTACCGTTAATTTTAAAGTTTATATATTACATGTACTTTTAACAATGTATTATAAATAAATTAGTAATGACATTTATTAGAAATAATTTGTATTATACATATATTTCTATCAATAAATATTAAGTACTATTATACTTACATGCTATATTTTTATTTTATTACTCTGTTTTTTAAAGCTAAACACAATGTAAAAGCAACTAACTAACTAATGATAAATAAAGTAGGAGAATTATGCAAGTTCACAGACAACTTTTTTTACCGTTAATTTTGAAGTTTATATATTACATGTGCTTTTAACCATGTATTATAAATAAATTAGTAATGACATTATATTATAAATAATATGTATGATACATATATTTCTATCAATAAATATTAAGTGCTGTTATATTTACATGCTATATTTTTATTTTATTACTCTGTTTTTTACAACTACACACAATGTGAAGATAACTAACTAATGATAAATAAAGTAGGAGAATTTTTGTGTAGACTTAGTTTACTATATTATTTATAGACTAATTTAATTATACGGTGACGTCTATTGACTTATTTTTATTGGTTGATGTGAATATAATATACATACATGTCACTTTGTGATTATATTAATTTACAATGATGTAGTAAACTCAATTTACCTAAAAAATTTTCATAAAATTGATGTTCATCTACCTTGGAAAGGCAAAATTATGAACGCTAGGCATTTTCTTTTTCTCCAACTAGTATGGCCACTATTCGATTCGAATTGTGAATTGGACCACAATCAATATGGTTAAATTCGGATTAGAACCGGTTAATTATTGTTCTAAATTCAAACTGGACCGTAACTCGAGAGGAGAAGATTCCAATTCAATCCCTTTCCCTTTAATTGCGAACCAGCAGTTCAGGATTCTAACCCTTATTTTTTTAATATATATATAGTTATAATATAATATATAAATATATATTTATATTTATAATATTAAAATATATATTTATTGAACTATTCTTAGAACCGACATTCAACTCGGAACCGGATAATAATAATACAATTAGTTTATCAATTAAAAACTTGTTAAAATAACTACTATACTTAAAAGTGCAATTAAGTCTCGAACATTAGGCACAAATAACACTTTTGCTCATATAATAAAAAGATGTTCAATCAAGCTCCTAAGGCTTAAATTTTTGTCAATTATACCCTTACAATGTTAATCAAAAGTTAGCTCTTGACCGAAATAAATACTTGAATTATTGATTATGCAAATTATTGACACATGGCTACTCCATTTAATCATTGACATAAATTAAAAAAGGGGCAAAAGTGCAACTAAGCTCCTTAATGTTATAATCATATAACACTTTTGATCCTATGGTAAAAAAATGTTTAATCAAGCCTTTAAATTTTTTGGCCAATTATATCTTGGAAATGTTAACCAAACATTAGACTTCCAAAACTCTAATGGAACGAGGGTTTTGATTCTAAGGTAAAGGTTGATAAGAGGAGCTCGGATTTGATGAAAAATTTACAAGTTTAGGATTTTACATTTTTTTTCCTAAATTGCTAAATATATTTTTTTGGTATTAGGGAGAGGGAATACTTTACAAACACATTTAAAGGGCTCAGCAGGCCGTGAACTATACAATAGAAGGTAATCATCTCTTACACTCGCTATAAAGACGAAATCACACCTAGTACAGAAAAAATGACTTGAACTCAAGATTTCATCCTCCCATAAACAAATGTTATTCCCACTTGAGCTAGGCCTTGATGTAATTTTAAACTCATATTAATATATGTTAGTTTCAACATGAATTCACTAACACTATGAAATATATATATATATTTGTTGAAAGAGAGGTTTTGGACAGAATATGAAATTATTTATGATAGATAGATGGAGAGAAGGGGTGGTTGGATAGTAATGAATTTGAGTGATTTTTTCCTCCATGCATGTTAGAATTAATTTCATCTATAGTAATGATTTTATAGCAATAAAATCATAATTTTTTTTTGTTCTAAAAAAAGTGCTGAATTATATTTTCATTTTATTAAAATTACTTACGGCTAGTTTTCAAATACGTGTCATTTGAAAGTTGACGTGATATCTGATATATAACTGGAAAATTATATGAAATAATTTTAGTAAAACGAAAATATAGTTAAGTAATTTTTTTAAATGGAAAAAAAGTTACTTATTATGTAATAAGAGTAAAATTCAGTAATTATAACTGAAATGTACTCTCAATATCTCGTTTCAAAGTTAATATTTGGTTCACTTTCTGAGGATATAATTGTTCAAAATTGAACCTTAGGAGCTTGATTAGACTTTTTTTTGTACCATAGTAGTAAAGGTGTTATCTGAACTTTATATTAAGGGCTTAATTACACGTTTGGCCAATTTTTATTTATGTCAACAGTCAGATGGAGTGGCCATCAATAACTTGCAGAATCAATACTTCATCTCAGAATTTCGTTTAGGGGCTAACGTTTCTTTAGGGCTTTGATGGTGTAATTGGCGATAGAGGAACCTTAGGGACTTGATTGGACATTTATTTTTCTAGAGGGGGTAAATGTGTTATTTGACCCTAACATTAGGAGCTTAATTCCACCTTTGGCTATTATCGATTTTGAACTAATTTACTCCCTTAATTGCAATTTTATTCAAGTAATTGTCATTGATTAGATGCTATATATTTCATAAATATGGAATAACAAAAATATTTTCACTTCACTTTGAATAAAAAAGTATATTAATGCTACGGAAATATCGGTTACTAGAATCCGGAGTTGAATTTCCACGGCACAAACACCTTCTACACTTGAATGATTTTGGAATGGCAGAAATTCTAGAGAATTAGAAGAGAAGAATTTGTTCTTCAAAATCACATTCTGAAAGTTTTGAAGCATTTTTTTTTTAAATAATTGCAACTTAAATAGCATGTGGTTATTTGGGTTTTGGGTTGGGTCAAATTCATAGCTCAACATCTTCCACTCACCTATAGTGGGCGTAGTTAATCCCAATAGTCATTCTAAAATTTCAATCTCAAAGAGAAAATTATTCATACGGGTGAACGGAACGTGCAACCCGAAGCACACAAATGGTGGGAACTACAATATACAAACCTAACCATAGGTCATATAGAAGACATCAACCCAATGATATTTTTATTCATTATATTGTGTTTATTTATTTCCAAATATTTTTCTTAATACACATAATCAAGTATCATTCAATCCTTCAAGAATTCATACTCAGATCTCTTTTATAATTACTTTATACTCTAAGTTATTTCAAAATTTATCAAGCAAAACAACTCCGGTTGATGAATACAAGTGGTTAATGTATAAACAAAAATATTCTTTCTTTCACCTTCATATTAATCGGATTAGAATTAACTTGCTTTTCTAGGAGTGTTCTAAAGTCTAATCATCTTATGACTATAGGATACATCCTAAGATAGCTAACATTAATTTATTACTTCATGATATAGTCAAAAGTCACAAAGGGTAATTAAAAATTGAAATTCATATTTAAGATTTCTAGGTTCACATAGCGAAGAAACATGGATCCATTCTTTCGCTTCCTAATGGGTCGTCTAACACTTGCAGTATGAAATGCATGCTATGATGGAGCAACTCTTTTCCTTTTGAAGATAAAAAAGTGTATGTCTCACTTTTTATTATAAAATAAATAATACCATATAAATCTTAGTTTTGTCACTCTAAAAGTACCAAACTTGAACCCTTTGTTTATACATTCAACAATGTTAAACAATAAGTTTCACACTCCGCTTCCTCTTAATAGACATATGAATAGTGGGAAAGTCATTCATATTGATTCTTATATATGAAAAATCTCATTTCGATCCTTATCAAGGTGACCTTTTAAATAATGTGACCAAAACTACTCATATTGCGTCTTAGCCATCCAAACTATTTAGTCTCATCTCTACTCACTCAACAGCACTAGAGGCGAATACTCATGTCAAAGAGTCAATCTAAATATATCGACATACTTGATTGAATTGTGCTAAATGGCATATACATTTTACTCATATAAATAAACATTTGCAAACAAACAAAATAAATAAATATGCCTCTGACTTCATTATAAACCAAAAACGAATGGTTTGTCAACATTTACAAATTGTTCACACTCTACATAAGCTAAGCGATTTTACATGTCTAACAAATGCATTCGTACCTATTAATTTGGTAAAAGGATCTGCTTCGTAGAAATGTATTTCAGAACTAGTTTCTTTTATGTGATCTCTAACTTAGTGATATCTAATTTGGATATGTTTGGTCTTTTCATATTTCAAATCCTTAGCATAGGTTATTGTATTCATACTATCACAATATATTGTGGCAGGTTCATATGTTGTTTTAACGATTTCTAAGTGCTGCAAAAACCTTCTCAACCAAACTGCCTCTTGTATAGCCAAGGAATATGCTACGTATTTGGCTTCCATTGTTGATAAAGCTATAAAAGATTGCTTTTTGCTACTTCATGAAATTGCGCAATCATTTATCAAGAATGCATATCCAGAAGTTGATTTACGCTTATCAAGATCACCTCTCCAATTAGCATCCGCATAACTAAGCGCAAATCTTTCCCTTGGTAATACTAAATATAGTATGAAGTTCCTTTCAGATATCTTAAAATCCTCTTGACTACCATCCAATGTTTCAAACCTAAATTAGATTGAAATCTGTTCACTAGCCCTACGGCGTAGCAAATGTCTGGATGTGTGCACATCATTGCATACATCAAACTACTAATAATGTTGGAGTACGGTACTTTGGACATTCATTTGTTTTATCAAATGTATTGGGACATATATCAAGACTAAGGCTCATATTCCTTTCAACTGGGGTATTCATGGGCTTACTATCATGTATAGGATAATGCTCTAACATTTTCTTAATGTAGGTCTCCTAAGATAAACCCAAAAACCTTTTCGAGCAGTCCATAAAGATCTCAATACTAAGCACATAGTTAGCCCCACCCATATCTTTCATTTCTAAGTTCAATGATAATCATTTCTTGGTAACATCAATCAACTTCTTATCATTTCTAGCTAACAGTATGTCATCGACATATAAGGACAAAATTATAAAACTAATGTTTGAACATTTAACATATACGCAATGAGCTTCCTCCATCATCGTAAAGCCATCTTTTAGAATGGCTTGATGAAATTTGAGGTTCCATTGTCTTGAAGCTTGCTTAAGACCATAAATGGATCTTTTGAGTCTACAAACTTTATGCTTTTATCCCTTAAGCTCGAAGCCTAAAGGTTGATCCATATATATCTCTTCATCTAATTCTCCATTGAAAAAATCAGTCTTAACATCCATTTGACATAATTCTAAGTCTATCTGTGTCACAATAGCTAGATGAGGTAAACTATTGCAAATCTAACAGTAGGTAAGAATGTATCTTCATAGTCAATTCCTTTTTGTTGTGTGTAGCACTTGGCTACTAATCGAGCTTTATATCTTTCAATTGTTCCATCCATCTTATGTTTAATTTTGAGAACCTATTTATTCCCAATGGTCTCATCGAATCCATTTCCTCTTCTATAGCTTTAATCCATTCTCTTGCTTTAAGATTAGAAAGAGCTTGTTGTATTGTTTTAGACTCTTCTTCATCTAGAGCAATCTTGAAAGCTTCCCTCTCAATCTCAAATCGACTACGAGAAATTCATTCACGATTACTACGTCGAGTTTCACAATTACTATGTCGAGGTTGAGATTGTTTATAATATTGCTCCATATGAACACAATCAGGCAATGTATCACTCCCACTAGCTTCGGAAGGAGCTTGATATTTCATATCATCTTGCTCTATGGGTGCTAAATCAACCATTCTTGTGCTCCTACTAATTTCAGGATTTTCCATTTAATAAAGTCAAAAATCTCCATTTATCTCACCTATTTCAAGGAAGTCCTCTTGTGAGAAAACGACATCTTGTGACTTAATTTCTATTACTCTTCTATTTGCATCTTCCCCCAAAAATACATATCCTTTGGAGAATTTTGAATATCTCATAAAGATATATTTCTTTCCCCTCGAACCAAGTTTCCTATATTCATAAGAAGTGTTATGGATATAAGCTCCTTAGGCACATTTTACTTAAGTCAGGTTTCTCCCCTTTTGATAACTCGTATGGGGTGGAAGGAACAGTTTTTAATAGTACACGATTACGAATGTAGGCTACAGTCAGTAGCGCATCTTCCCAAAAAGAAATAGACAAATTAGCTTGCACCATCATTGACCTAATAGGATTCTATTCCTTCTTTCTGCTATACCATTTTGTTATGGAGTGGAAGAAATAGTCAGTTGCCTAGCTATATCCTTATCATCACAATAAATTTTAAACAAATCATATAGATATTCACATCCTAAATCAATCATTAATGCTTTAATTGATTCTCAACCAATCTACTATAGTGTATGAAGTAGTCCAATGCTTCAGATTTATGGCAGATTACATAAATATGATTGTGTCTAGTGAGATCATCTATCAATGTGATGAAATAGTGAATGCTATGTCTTGCTCTCACATACATTAGGCCACAATTGTCAAAATGTATAAGTTGTAAAGGAAATGAGGCTCTCTTGGCTTTGCCAAATGGTAATCTTTTTGCTTTTCCAGCTAGGCAACACTCACAAACAGGCAAATCAATTTTCTCAATTGAACATAAAAGACCAACATTTGCTAATCTTTTTAAGCGATTTTGCCAATGTGTCCTAATCTAGCATGCCATTTAATATTATCATTTAATAAAACATTACTAGAATTGTCAACAAAGAAAACGGAAGCATCCATATTAATAGGAATACAATCCAACACAATAACACCATTCAACAGATATCCAAAACCATAAAAAATATTATCCAATAGTACATTCACACAATTTTTTTCAAAAATAACTTTAAAACTAAGATCTAGGAGAACAAGTACAGAGACTAGATTTCATTGAACTTCATGAGCGTAAAGCATGTACAGAGACTAGAATTCGTTGAACTTCATAAGCGTAAAGCATGTCATAGAGATAAAGAGTACGGCTTCCCTATATCACTAGCTTGTAAGTGTCAATTCCAAGCACATCCGCTGAAGCATTATTCCTCATATAGATACTTTGACTCCCTTTTGGAATTCGATGAAACTCTATAAAGGCATATTGGTCCCTCGTTATATGGTCGGTTACAGCAGAGTCTACGGTCCAATAAGGAACAGTTTCAGTAAGCATCAAGCAAACTACTAACATATAAATCAGAAGGATGGATTTAGTCATACAATACCCTTGGCTCAGTGCAATCACGAGCCAAATGACTTGGCTTCCCACAATTGAAGCAATTCATATTCTTGCCTTTCCTACCACCATATCTTCCACATATATGCTTCTTCCCACTAAAATTGGCTTTGTCGCCTCCTTTGCCTTGCTTGTTTCCATTGGCCTTCCATTTCTTTCATCCAGAGCTCGAAGCCCTTTTTCCCGTGGACCAGTCATATAAGTCTCTCATGTAGGCTTATCAGCGAGAAGGCGATCCTCCTCCAGCTCAACATGATGGGCAACATCATCAAAGTTCATGATGTTGTCATTCTCTAGCTCAACATGATGGGCAACATCATCAAAATTCATGATGTTGTCATTATAGGTAAGATTAATGTGCATGTGCTCCTAGGCACTTAGAAGAGAGTGAATCACAGTTTGGACTTATTGCTTATCAGTCAACTCATTACCTGTAGCCTTCAACTCGCTTATCATGTTAGATATCACAGTAAGATGTTGCCTTATTGTCGGATTAGGATTCTTCTTATAAGCATAAAAAATAACATAGCCTAATGGTTGGAGTTCCACCAAATTGGACCTTCATAGCATCCCAAACTGCCAGAGTTAAAATGATGTTTCTCAAAGCGCAACATCAAATCATTTCTTATGCTACTCAGCATCAATATATGAGCAATTCTGTCCTTGCATTTGTAGGCTTGATATACCTCTATATCCTGCCTACGTTAAGTAGTGGCTCAGCCATGGGTTGTGTGATCGTTTCCAACATATCTTGCTCTTCAAAGAGATACTGAATTTTCTAATGCCATACATCATAATTCTTATCATTCAGCTTATTCTCTTGGTTTAAGTCAGCAATATTGTTCTTTGTAACGACCATTTCAACTATTTAGAAACAATGATCTTAATTAACATAATTCATAATCTCAAAATTATTTCATGTCACAAAAGTTTAAATTAATCAATAATAATCTAACACATGTAACAGAAACAAAAGTTTTGTCATACAATCCAATCAATGCTTGCTAACATAGTCTATTTATTATTGTTTAATTTAAACATGTACTAATTGTTTTATCAGGTGAGATTTACTAATCTATCAACCTAATAGTCCCATATTGTAGTTCTCATATTTGTTTATCCAATATGAATAATGGAAAAATAAGCATATATTCATTCACTAACAAATATTTACAATAAGGCATGAAACATCCATTACATGTTTTTAAGGAAATCAACATTAAACATGCACACAAGGGTCTAAATATATTTAAAATGAAAATAAACATGTCCTAATACTACTTCAATTCATTCATCATCTTTGTGGACCGGTATTAGCCTCTCAACAAATTTCCTCTTAACCAATATCCTAAACATTTTACTCATCCATGGGTATCCACTCATGGGCTTGCTATTAGCCAATGATCTAGCCTTCTTACTCATCTATGAGTATCCACTTGCAGAATTACTAGTTCGCCTAATAACATATTGTGTTCGGTGCTCTAGCTCCTTAAATAATTCTCTCACAATATTGTTGTAATCCAAGTCGCTTATCCTCTTACTAAGTGCCTTTTCTTTCTTCTTTCCATAAATCAGGCAGAGAGTTAAGAACAATCCACATTTGTTGTTTCACTACCAACTCATATTCATTGTGATAAAACACATGGAAGGTCCACAATTTCCTTTTAAATCTCACCAATCTTCTTTAGTTTTAACTCTCACATTACATGTTCTTGATTCTCTTCCCTTACACTCAGGTATGTCCTCTCCTCTTTCTCCTAATTCCTCTCCACCTTTTAATGCCCCACTATTGCCTTTATCTCCTCTTCCTCACAGTCTGCCAATATTGCACCCCTTCGTCCTCACAATCTAACAAACTTACCTCCTCTCCTTCTTAACTCGCCCCTACTAATGATATCAATCTTGTGGTCGATCTCACCGAATACTCCCAACTGGATCAAACTCACAACATGACCCTAAGACCATGCACTATGGCCATATGCTAAGCCTATCTCACCACCAAGAATAAAGCAACCAAAAGTTACCTTGAACATGAACCAACAACCCTACCTCCTCTCATTCTTAACTCGCCCCTACTAATGATATCAATCTTGTAGTCAATCTCACCAAATACTCCCAACCGGATCGAACTGATAACATGACCCTAAGACCACGCATTATGGCCACACAACAAGCCTATCTCACCACCAAGAATAAAGCAACCAAAAGTTACCTTGAACATGAACCAACAACTTTTCATCAAGCTAGTAAGTTTATTAAGTGGCAAAATGGCATGCATGACAAGATTAATGCATTATTGTCTACTAATACTTAGGACTTGGTTCTCAAAACTTTGCATGATAATGTTGTTTTAAATAAGTGGATTTACAGGATCAAAAGAAAGCCAGATGGAACTATAGATCGATATAAAGCCCGACTTATTGCCGAAGGCTTTACCTAGCAAGAAAGAGTTGATTATAAAGAAACTTTTAGTCCAGTAGTTAAAGCTACCACAATTAGACTCGTTCTAGCACTTGCCACAAAGCACCATTAGAAAATTAAACAACTTGATGTTTCCAACATGTTTCTACATAGTCATTTGCAAGAAACTATTTATATAAGCCAACCGCTCAATAATGAAGACAAAACGAAGCTAGAGTATGTATATATGTAAGTTGAACTGCTCCCTCTACAGTTTAAAATAAGTGCCACATGTATGGTATTCTCACCATAGAGCTTTCTTGCAACACCAAAATTTTCACTCTTCAAGGGCTGATTCATCTCTTTTTATTTATAAAAATAATGGTCATATCCTCTACATCTTGGTTTATGTAGATGACATTATTATCACTGGTTCTTCTTCTATTTTGATGAATCAAGCCATTTCTGCACTCCAAACTAAGTTCCTTGTTAAAGATCTTGGTCCATTACATTACTTTCTTGGTTTAGAAGTGACCCGCTCTAAATTTGGTCTTCTTCTCACCCAATTCAAATATATACATGACATATTAGAACGAGTTGGCATGGCTAATTCCAATCCTTACTCCACTTTAATGGTTGTATCTCCCAGTTTGTCCAAGCAATCGGGAACTCCAAGCTCAAATGATGTTGCTTATTGACAATTGATTAGTGCCTTACAATATCTTACACTAATAAGGCTAGATACTGCCTTTAATGTCAATAAATGCTGTCAATTTATGCACTCCCCAACCAACCATCACTAGAAGGCATTAAAACGACCCCTTTGCTATTTACAAGGTACTTCAGATCTTTACCTTTTCTTCTCATCATCCTCCTTTCTTGATCTTCATTGCTATGCTAATAGCGATTGGGGAGGTGATATTGATGATCGACATAACACCAGTGGCTATGGAATTTTTCTTGGTTCTTCTTTTGTCTCCTGGCTTGCTAAAAAGCAACCAACAAATAGCTAGATCCTCTATTGAAAGTGAATACAAGGCAATTGCTAATGCCACTTCAAAATTTTTGAGGCTTAAATCTCTATTAAATGAGCTGGATTTTCCAATTAACAAAGGTACATTATATTATGATAATATTAGCGCCATCTACCTCACATCTAATCTTATCTTCCATGCTCGCACCAAGTACATTGAGTTAGACTACCATTTTGTTAGATAGAAAGTTGCAAATGGTACACTAGTCATTCAATTTCTCCCTACAAATTAGCAGATCGCTGAAATCTTCACCAAGCCCTTGTCCTTGCTTTGATTCAACACTCTTCTAGACAATCTTCCTCTTCATCTAGCCAAGGTTTTGTAGGGGGTGTTACGGGACAATATCTTGCCTCTCATCATGCATGAAATCGTGCCTTTTATCATGGTTATAATATTGCCTTAGGTTTTAGGACTAATTATTGTATTTCCTTTCCTTTTATTCCTTGATTTTCTAAGGTTACCTTGCATAGATATTCTCCTTCTATATAAATAGTCTTGTAATGATTGTCAAAGAATATATAGAAAATACATCTTTACTTCACACCACACACCCTTACACGTCGAATACATGCCACATGGACCAACTGATCACAGCTGTGTGGCAGTGACACGTGTGCATTCCTCGTCAACAGCGTGACACCATGGACCCATCATATTGTGCCACGTGTCATGCATCATGCCATGTGGCTGCCAACTAATGCAGAACTTTCCACGTATGTCCAACCAGGGAGTGACACGCGGGTAATAGCTGACAAGTAACCACCTCTCTCCCCTGGTGACACATGTAGGCCATGTGTCGCTTTCCAATGGCTATTTAGTCCCTTTCTTTTCAATTTTTTACATGCTTTTGGCTGTTTCTATCAGTTTTGACCATAAAAAATTACAATTTGACACCATTTTGGCAGCGTTTGGTCATCACATACAAGAACTGAGAGTGAGATGAACATAGAAAATCAATTTTCCAGAATTATAAACCCTAATTACAATCAGAAACTTTGAAAAATCATAGAAATTCAACCAAATATTCAAAAAATCTATAAAAAATACTCGTTGGAAAGCTTAATTACAACCATACCAATTTTGTGCCATGAAAAGGAAAAATAAATTCTCGAAAATTGGGAGAAAATTTGGATTTCATAGAATTTTCATGCATAATTGCTCAATTAAGCATCCTAACTCCCAATTCAAGGACAAAAACATGCAATTCAACTCTGATACCAATTTAACAATCAATGGCAGCAAAAACTTGTTGAAGCATGAATTTCGTATTTTCAATGCTACGAGAAAACCAGTTACTAAAATCCAGAGTTGAATTTCTACGGCACGAACACCTTCTACACTTGAATGATTTTGGAATGGCAGAGATTCCAGAATTGGAAGAGAAGAATATGTTCTTCAAAATCATGTTCTGAAAATTCTAAAGCTTTTTTTTTTTTTTTTGTAAATAATTGTGCTTAAATAGCATGTGGTTATTTGGGTTGGGTCAAGCCCACATAGACGGCCCAGACCCATAGCCCAATATTTTCACTTGACTCTCTTAACTATTATTACTTAGATATTATGTACAATAATTAGAGACTAGTTATTTTTTTTAGTTGACTCCCTTAATTATCATTAATTTAACACTAAGTGTTTCATCAAATATTCATTTGTAGTCGAGAGTTAATAGATTCAATTGAACAAATTTGATAGTGAAGAAAGTTCATTGAGTAAAATTGATAGTAAAGAGATTATATTAAATAAACATTCGGTTAAATGACTTAATTGCAAAAATTATATAATTCAATTATATATATATAGGCAGCTTTTTAATTTGATTTGATAAGGTAAGGTTTGAATAGAAAATTGAGGCGGAAATTGCTCTCATCCATGATTCTATAATTAGAATGTATACACTAACTCCACATTCACATCCCTTTCTTTGACGCACGTTTCATGTCAGTCTTCGTGTTTCTTTCATTTCCAAAAAGCTTCCTTTCTCAAATTATTTTTTATTGTTATCACTTTAAAAAATATATATATATTTTTTAATTTATTAAAATAAAGGGTATTGTGTTCCATGTTTCTTGTATACTCATTCTTACAGAGAGAAAAAACTAGAGGGTTGCATGCATTTTAGCCTAAACCAGGAAAATTGCATGTTTCTGATATAGAGAGAAAGAAAAGGAAAATCCAAGAAATAAAATTTTTCTTGAAAAATGTTGCAGAGAGCTGCAAGCAATGCTTATTCGTGGTGGTGGGCAAGTCACATTAGAACAAAACAATCAAAATGGATGGAACAAAACCTTCAAGGTAACTTTTCTTTTGTTCCTTTTTAATTCTTGCATTGTTTTTTCTTGATCACAGGAACTGGGTTTTGATTATTCAGATTAGACACCTAGATGTTCCATATTATACATGAAATCCACTATGTTATATATATAGCATTTTGATTGTTTTCCTCTTAGGTTACTTAGATTTGAATGATAGTTTGAGCTAATTGCTGAATCAATTGAGATATAATAATTTGATCTTATTTTTGTTTTCCTATCCTTTTATGAGGTTGATTCAATGTCAGATTCTGGTTTTCTTATCCTTTTTTTCTTTCTGGAGAGTTGTTTTGTGGAGGTTAAATTTGTACTTCCACAGAACGAAGGAATTTTGATAATATGAATTATTGCATTGTTTGTATAATTTATAATTTTAATTTCAAAGAGATAATAATTTTCAAAGATTCCTATTCAATTTTCTTGTCCTTAAATACTTGTACTGTCTCTTTATATATATATATATATATATATATATATATATATATATATATATATTGTTTTGTGGGGGTTAAATTTGTACTTCCACAGAACGAAGGAATTTTGATAATATGAATTATTGCATTGTTTGTATAATTTATAATTTTGATTTCAAAGAGATAATAATTTTCAAAGATTCCTATTCAATTTTCTTGTCCTTAAATACTTGTACTGTTTCTTTCTTTATTTTTATTTATATTTATATATATATATATATATATATATATATATATATATATATATATACACACGCGTTGGACTAGAAGTTCAAATTCGAGACATCTCAACTATGGTCACAAGACTAGTACCATTGAGTTAAAGTTTATTGGTTACTTGTATTGTTTCTAATTATGTAACAGCAAAAAATTAATAAATAAACAAGGTTGCAATGAATGTATTCATCACTGAATGACTGGTTTTGAGATGCATAAATTTGATCCTTATCATTGCATACCTAATATGTGACAGATATGGAAGAGAAGGTCCAATATGTGCTAAAACTAATCGAAGAGGACGGAGACTCCTTCGCCAGGAGGGCAGAAATGTACTACAAGAAAAGGCCAGAACTAATTCAGTTTGTGGAAGAATCTTACCGAGCATACCGGGCTCTAGCTGAAAGGTATGATCACTTATCGACAGAGCTACAAAATGCAAACAACACCCTTGCTTCTGTTTGCCCGGAACAAGTCCAGTTTGCAATGGAAGATGACGACAATGAGTCCCCGACTGTAGCCCCAAAAAAGGCTCCAGCAATCTTAAAAGCAAATATCCCAAAAGTTCCAAATGCTCCGAAGGAATTGAAGCGTATCGTCACCTCAGATCCAAAGAGATTACATTCTAAGAAGTCAATGATAGTAACAGCTGCTCCTCCAGTTGCTAATTCTGGTTTGAGCAAATCTGAGGGCCTTCAGGAAATAGATAAGCTTCAGAAACAAATTCTGGCTTTACAAACTGAGAAAGAGTTTGCAAAGAGTTCTTATGAGAGCTCGCTAGCAAAGTACTGGCAAATTGATGGGGAAATTGAAGAAATGCAGAAAAAGGTCTGCAGTTTCCAAGATGAATTTGGTGCAAGCACTGTAATTGAAGATAGTGAAGCTAGAACGTTGATGGCATCAGCAGCCTTGAAATCATGCCAGGAAACTTTGACTCAGTTGCAGCAAAAACAAGAGAAATCTGCAGAAGAAGCAATAGTCGAGCGCAAAAAGATTAATAAAGCTAGAGAGAAGTTGAAGTCTCTCAAGGAAGCATTTCAACATGAAAATAACGAGGAAAATCCAGAAGCCGATCACGAGTATGCACAAGCAGTAAAAGAATTGGATAACTCAGACCAAGAGCCAAGTACCGACACACAGGAAAAACAGGATATAGAGCTGTTGCGTCACAAAATTAGGCAGCACTTTGACATTGGATCTGATGCATCTCTAAGTGCGTCAGAACTTGCAGAGCAGATTGACGAGCTTGTGAACAAGGTTATTAGCTTGGAAGCTTCAGTTTCATCACAGACAGCTCTTATACAGCGATTGAGGACAGAGACAGATGATCTTCAAGCTCAAATTAGGATCTTGGAAGAGGACAAGGCAATATTGATCAGTGGGAAAAATGATTCGAGAGATAAGCTAAGGGAACTGGAGAAAAAGTTACATGGACTTAAGAAACTAAACCAAAGTGTTGAAGACCAGAATAACAATCTTCAATCACATTTTACAGCAGCATATCAAAATCTTGATCACCTTAACCAGAAACTGCATACAGTGATGCCAGATGAGGAGCTCCAGGCAACACCACAACCAGAACTGGAATCTTCTTCTGGAGTCCATGTCCAATACATAGGACAAGAAAGTGCACTATATCCTGATGGCAATCATGCTGAACCACATACCTTGAAGCAACAAGTAAAGATTGAAACTTTCGATTCTTTGCTGAAGGAAAAGGCTAGGGATGACGAAAATGAACGTGATCTCATCACCAAAAAAACAGATAATAATGCTAATGTGAGTCTTCCTCAGACAAGTAATGAACCTGTTAATCCTCAGGAAAAATCCGGTGACATGAAGACACAGAAAAAGGTTGATGAGCAACCTTTGCCCAAGACTCCAAATAGTCACTTTGTTGAAACGCAGGAACAGGAAACAAAGCAAGAAGCCAAGCCGGACTGGAAGTATTTGTTCATGGAAGGTATGGAAAACAAAGAAAAGTTTTTGCTGGAAGAGTATACTGCAGTTCTTCGAAATTTTAAGGATGTCAAAAAGCAGCTCACTGAAGCAAAAAAGAAAAATGGGGATGGCCTCTTTGAATTAACAGTGCATGTAAGAGAGCTACGGAGTGCTAATGCAAAGAAGGACGAACTTATTAGAGTCTTACGTCAGAAGCTGAGCCTTCTCCAAACAGGATTAGGTGAAGATAATGACTCTGAGAAATTATCCTTGACTGAATCCTCAACAATAGAAACTGATGACAATAAGTTGATTCTAATGGACCAGCCAGAAATCTCACAAATTGAACAAAAATTCAGGACAAGCATTGATGAAGTGCTAGAGGAGAACTTAGATTTCTGGTTAAGGTTCAGCACTACATTCCATCAAATACAGAAATTTGAAACTGAAATCAAAGATTTACAGTCTGAATTGCTTAAACTCGAGGGAAAAAAACAGAAGCAAGATGGTAGCAGTGCTTCAAAGTATAATCTGAAATCAGATGCAAAGCCACTATACAAGCATTTTAGAGAGATACATACTGAATTATCAGTATGGCTAGAAACAAGTGTGCAACTGAAAGATGAATTGAAGAACAGATTCTCATCCCTGTGCAACATCCAAGAAGAAATAACAGCTGCTTTGAATGAGAGTGCTGAAGATGATGATTTCACGTTTACAAGCTACCAAGCTGCGAAATTCCAAGGTGAGATTTTGAACATGAAACAAGAGAATAACAAAGTTGCAGATGAATTGCAGGCTGGCTTGGATCATGCTACAACACTCCAGCTAGAAGTTGAAAAAGCTCTAGCAAAGTTGAATGAGGATTTCAAGCTTTCTGGATCAAAACACCTACAGAACGTCCAACTTGAACATTCAGGGAGCCGGGCTCGCATTCCTTTGCGGTCATTCATCTTTGGTGTCAAACAGAAGAAGCAAAAGAATTCCTTCTTGTCCTGTGTCCACCCTGTACTGCATAAGAAGTACAATGGTTTTAAAACAGGGATCAATATGTAAATTGATTCGGCTACTTTTTCATGTTAATCTTTCTTTTTTATTATTATTTTTTATTTCTTGTACCTTCAAGAAGCTGAAGCTTAGCCTTGATTTTAAAAAGGCATGTTTTCCTTATACTGTAGATGTTTATAGTTAACGAGAACAGCAGGAACATTTCAGCATTGCTCAGTGGAATTGTTTGATTCTATTTAATCACATTCTGTAGTGCAAATATCTCAAGTTCATGAAGTTACCCTCGTTTTCCCAATAGTTACCTCAAGTATGTCAGGGTTTATATCAGACTATGCAAGTCATGGGGATCGATATTGCTGGATGCAAGAATAATGTATATTTTTCTTACATGACTTCTTCACCTGTTTCACTGACCTTTCTAGCGAATTATGCTTGAAATAAAAGCATGCTCATCAAAGGATTAGCAACTATTATATTGGGATGGATATTTCAACATGGATGACTGAATCTATACCTTGAAAGCGCATCAATATTACCAAGATTATATGATTTATTGCAAGATAAATATAATCCTCTATACTGAAAGTAGTCAGATCTGTTTACCAATTCTAGCAGAAGAAAACTAACCTTATCAGAAACATCCACCAGTGTGATATAATCATACAGTGAATGTCAGAAAAAGCTAATAGACAACTGTGGATGACAGAAAACGAAAAGGCTTCAATTCACTCTAATTCCGTAATGGAACAAACAATTTGCTGTGGTTCTTTTTGAGAATTCAGTAGGCTATTCTCCTGCAGAAAGCTAATTTACTGGAGAAAAAGAAAATACATATATAGTACATGACATGCAAACAGAATTTTATCAATTTTTTTTTTTTCCAAATCCTGTATGGGTCAATCACATCCATAGTAGTTCATATCGCATAAATTACATTATAAATATATAATTCATTAATTAATTACACAAATTAGTCTCCCCCCTTATGAGAAAACCTCATAGCCAGCACTCTTGATAGGCTAAGATCATGGCTATTGCAGAGAACTGAAGCATACCTCTGACACTACCTTAGCTCCCCTTCCCTTAGCCATGTACAGCCCTACGTGATGCATCAGCTCCTGCCATAAAGGAAAGATAAAAATATAACCCAACATTTAAATCAAATCTTTCTAGTATGTGTCTCTATCCAAGTTAAAGAAGTAACAAATCAAAAGTTAAAAATTCAAATAAATACTTTCCTACTAAAAAGAACAATCTTGTAAGGAAAAAAATCCAACAATAATTGAGAAATGAAAATAATGAACATAAATTATTTCCCTCCTGTTTTTATTCATTGGTAGCAATTCACCTATCTTCGCAACTCTCTTCTCATTCTACCAGAAACACCTTTTTCACATTGATGAACAACCTAACAACATCAACTTGCGGTAATAATTATATCTGAGCTTGATGTCCTTACATTGTTTCTTTATGTTCAGGCTTTACTGCCTCTAGGAGCTTCTTTCTAAAAAATGTGCCCAAGCATATAGAAATAAATTGGAATATTTGTAAGTTAACTTGTTTGAGATCAGGCCTTCCTATACCCCCACCACCACCATATGCGTGCCCACACCAGAGGGAAAGAAAGAGCAGAGAATATCAAACAATCTTGTGAAGGTATGACTCCTGAGGCCTGTGGTTATTGAAATTTCACTTGTCTCTTTCCCCTAAATATTATTCTCAGTTACTGCTCTATAGCAGAAGAAAGATGATTGGTCTATTTATGTTCATCCAAATATCTTTACTTGTACAACCAATAGAAGCTTGGAAAGAAGAAACATGATTAATAAAGAATGTAGATTCAATAATTGATTCGCAGTATAGTCCCTGAGGTGTAACAGGACGAAAGTGTTACTCTTCTAAATAGAATCTCACGATTCGAATAAACCTATTAATTAACACAACCCCACACAATTAAAGATATAAAATAGAAGCTAAGAAGATCAAATGTTTCTTCTAAAACCATATTTTACTATGATGCAATCAATATCTAAGGACCAGCGCAATATTAAGTGCAGTGGTTAAGGCATAGCTTTTTACCATAGAATAAATTTAGAAAAAAAAAAAAGAAAAAAAATATTCTTTTTAACAGAAAAGCATAGAATAGCTAAATCCAATAAAATTTAGTAATTTACTCCTCCAATCTTTTCTTTTCCTTGAAAACAAAGTCCTGCCTTGTTTCCTCTGAATGCAGATATTTCATATTGTGTAGCAAATAAGTGTACTCCATTAGTTTAATCTGAGTGGGATGAAAGCCAAAAAGAGCCCCTGCGGCCATTTTTTTGAAAGGATTCAACAAACTATGATTAAAAGATTCAGTACCTGTGGATGTGCTAGAGCATCTTTGACAGTTCTGGCAACATCAATTGGGAAGTCAAAGGTTGCACAAGCTTTAGAATACACAATTACATCCTCCAGAGGAACAAGAAGCCTCAGATTTCTTGCAGATAAGGTGGAAGAGACAAAATCCAGCACGCATATATCTGTGCATATCCCTACCACCAGTAACTTGAATAAAAAAATGATACAGTCCACATTAGACAAGAAAAAAACAAAATCCATAAAAAATTTTTGGAGATATCATTCAAGGAAGGACAATAGAGGCAGTCTCTTGAGAGAAAATACTTACAACTTTGATCTGATTATTTTTTACCCAATCAATAAACACATTGGAGCCATCTTTCTCAAAGGAGCCCAGAAACCCATTAATGCAACCTTTGCACCTAAGTATGACATTAGATTCATTCTCCAACCATTGCAATTCTGCATATATTATAAACCCCCCACCCAAAAAAAAAATAAAAATAAAAATAACTTCAGATTTATTAAAAAAAAAAAAAACCCGGAAACCTTTCAAGTGTAGCAGGAGAAAAAGCATTGGATATACCTGGAACAAGACTTGCCTCATCAGTTCCAGCAATACAATGAGGAGGGTAAGGATGCTCTGGAATATCAGGATGATGGGAATCAATAAAAGCAAAAACAGGCCATTTCTTTTTGCAAAATGCTCTGGCAAGTCTTACTGACTCCTCAACCATCGTCGAAATCTGCTTGTCAGGCTGCTTTGGGGCCTACACGATCAACAAAATTTTATTTTTCTTTTCTTAAAAAACAAAAGTTTGAACTTTATGAAGAAAGAATAAAATACCAAATTGCCACCGCCGACAGTGCAGAATCCATTAACGATATCAACTAGAACAAGGCCAGTCTTAACATCACCATTAAGAAACAAAGAGTCCTCTTGAACGGGGAGCTCCTGCTTCAACAAATCAATCGAATGGGATACCATCGTGTGTTTTTTCCTTTTCTCGGAATTGAGCAAATTCAGAGAAAGATTAGCAGCCAGGTCCTACAAAAGTTTGCTTATATAATTATTTAATATACAGGAGAGCAAAGACCCAATGCATTTGCGTAATGGCTCTGTTTGCCTTTTTCTCCACGAAGGGATAGTTGGGTTCTGGTTCTGATCTGACTGCACAAGACAAGTAATGAAAATGAACTAAGTCTATCCCGTGCGTTGCACGGTTATAAACTTTTTTTCTGACTAACAAACAACTAAAATATAATTTAAATTAATAAAATAAAAGATAATATATTAAGTGACATAATATTTTATTACAAATAAATTATCATAAATATACACTACAAATTTTGAAAAATTTCTTCATATAGAACATTAATTGTTATGTTACTTATGTTTCCATTCTTATCACAAATGAGTATATTTAAATCAGTCATAATTTTAATTTTTAAAGTTGCAACATAAAATTGACTATAACTAAATATCAAATTCTAAATTTATTTCAACAAATATCTATAGCTGCTAGTGCTTATAAAGTAAATAATAATAATAATTTATCTATTTATTAAATGTTTATATCTGAATTTACTGGACAATTAAAAGGTGATAGGATTACTATATCACCACTAAACAAAAACATATAATACTTTCTGCTAAAAAATTAGTAATTAAAACAGAAAATAATGTCCAAACAGAAACACAAATAAATAATATATTAAACATTTTAATATTTACCATTATGAAATGTTTTATAAGAGATCCTAATCAATATCAAGTTAGAAATTCAGAAATATTATTAAACCTTACTTGTCCAAAATTACAAAATTTTAGATGATATAAAGATTTATTTATAACAAAAATATTCACAAGAATATACTCTAATAATTATAATAATTATATAGGGCAGATTATAATAATCAGAATGCTTTACGAAATAATTATAATAATTAGAATTCTTTTAGTCTTTTAAATTATCATAAAGAAATAAATCTTTATACCATATAATATTTCTGAATTTTGGACAAGTAAGATTTAATAATATTTCTGAATTTCTAACTTGATATTGACTAGGATCTTATATAAAATATTTCATAATGGTAAATATTAAAATGTTTAATATACCATCTATTTGTGTTTTTATTTGGACATTATTTTATGTTTTAATTATTAATTTCTTAGCAGAGAGTATTATATATTTTTGTTCAATGGCGATATAATAATCTCACCACCCTTTTAATTGTCTAGTAAATCCAGATATAAGCATTTGAGCAATAGATAAATCATTATTATTATTTGCTTTATAAGCACTAGCAGCCATAGACATTTTTTGAAGTAAATTTAGAATTTGATATTCAGCTAAGCCGTCTATATTCCACTCATAAACTGAACTTCCATCATATTTTACTTGTACAACTTGAGTTCGTTCTTTATATTGAGTATCCGGAGATGTAGGTCGTGGATAATAATTTTTTGTTTCAGGTTGTGGAGTAAAAGTCTTATAAGAGCTTCCAAAATATATTTTATTAATATCTGTTTTGTCTTGAAATTAGTTTTCTAATTCATCAACTTCATTATTAGTGTTAGATTCATTTATTATAGATATACTGTGTTTATTTTTTCTTTCTTTAATATTTAAATCGGCAAGTTGGGTTTCTATTCTTTATAATACTGGATCTTGAAATCTTACATTGATATTTATTTCTGAGAAAAATTCAAAAGGTTTAAATAAGGGTTTTTCGTGGTGTATATTTTGTAATATATTATTAGTCTCAAGTAGTTGAACTAAAGATTCAACTCTATCTAATTGAGTAGAGATAGTTGATAAAATTTGGTTTTGGTTTGAATAATTATTTTGTAATTGAGTATATTTTCTATTTCAGAAGATTTGTTATCAATATTAACCTTTTTAAAAAGGTAATGCTATATAATTTGTATCATTATGAATAAATGCTATTTTTTTTCAAGGGAGGATGTACAGAGATAATTTGATCATTATTAATTGTTTTCCATATTTTAGCAATCTTAGCATTTACTCCTATGGTAGAAAAGGGATAATCAATATTATAATAATTACAATGTATTTTGAACCAAGTAAATAATGGGATATTTACTTTTAATTGTTCCATATCACTATAATATTCAGTTCTAAAATTATCTAATTGTTCTTTAGAAAATGTATTAATATACCAAAGTCTTTTTTCTTTATTATATTTTTCTTTTAGTTCTTTTCTTAAAAATTCTTTATCTATAGAAAAATTATTCATATTAATTTATTTGAGAAAATATTTTCATTTGTGATCTTGTTGGAGATAGAGTCTTTAGATTTATTATTATTTTCAATATATGTAGGTTTTTGAATATTTTCATTAAAATCTACATTCCTGATTTCATAATTTTTTGTAAAAAGATTTCTTGGAATAAAACTAATTGAGGGTATGTTATTAAAATATGTTGATATCCTAGAAAATTGAATATTATCTAGAACAAAGTCTATTTTTACATATCCATCACTATGTTCTATTATCCTAGAAAATTGATTATTGATATTTTCTATTTTAGGTTCAGTGATTTCTATTAATTTCCAAGCTCCTTACCTAGTAACTTCATTCCATTTTAATTTTTTAAGAATCTGAATATTAGAATGTATTTTATTTCCTTCAAAAATTAAGGTTTCATCTTTTAGTAGACTATATCTAGCTTTGGGATTTAAAGTTGTGGACATAACTTTATAGTAGATTTTGTATATAATTGCAATGGCTATAACATTTTGTTTAAAGTCTAATTTTTTTTGTCTTAGCAGTCAAAGATAAAATATCATAAATATGCGGGTTATATAAGTTTAATGAAAAATTTGGATAGCAATTAAAATAAATTGGTCCATTAGCAAAATTTGTTTCTGTCATAGCTAATAAAGTTTTTGAAAAGTTTGTATGTCTAGCGTCTCTTATATGCATTAAAACTGGTATGTCTAGTTCTAACCTAAATAATGGTTTGATAGCTATTTATACTAATCCAATATATAAAATAAAATCATTTGAATTTATGCAAAATTATTCAATTAAAACAACTGAACATACAATATCTTTAAATGAAGAGTATAAAACTATTCAATTATTCTCAGGAAATGCTATTAAAAAACATAGAAAGAAATACAATACAAATTTTGAAAAATTTCTTCATATAGAACATTAATTGTTATGTTACTTGTATTTCCATTCTTATCACAAATGAGTATATTTAAAGCGGTCATAATTTTATTTTTTAAAATTGCAACGTAAAATTGACTATAACTGAAAATATATCTTTGCAAAAATTACTCTTAACTTTTGTTGAATGTCAATTTGTCATAGCAATTGGACGGATAAAGATATTTTCATAAAATTAGTTTATTATATAGATTATAATTGTAGGATCGGAGTCAAATCAGATTACTATAATAGAATATGAAGAAATTTTTTCTATCCATTCTTGTTATTCCCTAAATTAGATATAAGATGAAAAATTTAAATTGAACTAATTTTATTATCATACGACGTAAATACTTTTTTATTTGAATTTTCAGAAAGTAAATAAAAATTTATCTATTATAAGGCAATTAAATAGGAGTATGAAAGATAATTCATAATTTAATCATGAAAAAATAAAATAAGGCTCTTTTTTTTTTTTGAGATGGAGTAATTTTAATATTTTTCAAATTAGTTGGCTTCTTTTAATTTAATAAAATATATTTATAATTAATTTTTTTATTTGGGAGAAGATTAGAGATAAAATGGATTATCAATTATTACTAATTTAGTATATGGTATTGTGCATTTTCAAATTTATAGATTTCACAGAATCCATAACTTTTAAATACATGGACGTTAAAAACTATAGATTTTAAAAATTATATTATTTTGTTTTACTATAAAATCAATAGATTGATTACACTTATATTTGGTTTAATTATCATAATTTATGGATTTAACAATTAATTTTTAATTTTATCATTTATTAACAATAAATATTTTTTAATAAATTAAGTTAATTTTATATATATAATTGTTAGCATTTATATGGTTATACATAGAGTAAAATTCAGGTAGATCCCACAATTTAGTTTTTGAATAATTTATTAAGAAAAATATTGTAAAAAAAGTTGAAAACAATCCCTTATTCATAAAAAATAATGAATTTTACGCTTTTTCAACGTATTCATGTTCTATAATACATTCTCAATATAATATTAATATTTTTAAAAGTACCATTTAAGATATTCAATTTGCCTTTATATTGATTTTATTTTTTAAGTTAATTAAGAATTAAAATAATTTTATGAAATCTTTAAAATACGTGCAAATTTTTTAAAACAAAAAATATATGCATAAAATTAATTATACCAATTTCCTATATAAATTATTAATATATGTAATTAAAAATTATAAAAAACCTAATAATGGCTTCTAATTGGCAATAAAAATCATAAAATATTCACAAAGTAACACATCAAATAGCCTTTTCTAATATTGAAACATCTAAACAAATTTTTTTTTTTTTTTGCGCTAAATGAGACAACTTTAGTATATATTATAGATTATAGATAAGAAAGTAATTTAGCTGTTATTTGAATGGAGCAGAGACTATTTGTCAGATCAACTCATACATTAGTTTATTTGTTTTCCATAGATGGGCAACTCAGATTCCACGGTCTTTGTAATTTTTTAAATTTTTTATGTTCTCATTTCATTGGTCAGATTCGATGGCTCGCACTTATTTGAATTTGGCAAGTTCCTTTTTTTTTTAGTGGAAAATACCTATTTTGTTTTTTCTTATTTGTTATTCAATCGGTATAAAAATACTTTGCATATATATTAAATTGTTACTAAAATTTTAAATTTGATTTTAAGATCATAGTATTAAAAAATTTTTGGGCATTCACATCAATAAATTTGGTATATATATCAGAAAAATTAACCAATAAAATATTTAGTACTATAATTTGAAACTAATTCTAAAATTCTAATATAAATTTAATACAAAATAAAATTTAATACCAATTTAATACATATAAAAAAAAATTTGACACCATTAATTCATATTATTCTAAAATACTCGATAATTAAAACAAAAACCAGGTGACAGTTAAAAAGAGATATTCTTTGATTTTTTTCTCTCCGCTCTCAATAGCAAATTCCTACGCGGTTTCTCGATGGGGAGAAAATCTTTGAGAAAATCATCTAAATCGACATCGTCCAAATCGTTGTCGTCTTCTAAGTCATTTGATCAAGTGTTTAGCTAAGACTATATTCAGGTTTCTGATCAAATAAACTGATGTGGTTGATTCTGAGCAAGAACCTAAAGAATTGAGGTTCTTGAACACGAACATTTTTAGCCTCTTCATTTGTAATTTCTTCACAACAATACAAAAGTGTTTCATGAAATGATTTGTAAGACATAGGTAGGGAATATAATAAGGTAATTGTCAAATCCTCATCATCAATCTCCACATCAATATTTTGGAGATCCATAACAATGCTAGCAAATTCATCAAGATGAGGCTTAATAGATTTATCTTCTTGATGACGAAGTTCCTTTAGTTTACTCCTCAACAGCAGATGATTGGTGACTGACTTCGTCATATACAATAACTCAAACTTGAGCCGAACACCAGCGGCTATAGTTTTCTTTACAACTTCTCTCAACACCTCATTAGAGAGATAGATAAACAACGATGAAAAGGCTTTCTGATCCAGTTCTTCCCCTTGTGAATCCAATATGGATTCCGGCTTGTTGCTCTTCCTATGCAAAGCATTCTCCCATCCATTCTGAATTAGGATGACATGCATCTTGACTTGTGATGTAACAAATTTTGTACTCGCAAGTGTACGAACCACCGTAGAATCGCAAGTTCACTCCCGAGGTCGATCTCATAAGGAACAGTTCGGCTTAAATTCTAAATTACCTTAAATTGCCAATAAATATAACTTAATGATCCTAAACAATCTAATCACATTGTTTCAAGGTTAACTAACTAATCAAAAGTAATTAAATAATTGAAAGCAATAATAAAAGTTGTAATTCAATCAATGAGACCGATTAGGCGTTTGGCAAGCGTCCCTAGTTTGTAATCCTTTTCCTGTATCCAATTAGGCACAATGAGATTTAATTCCATTAGCTCTCACTTTAATCATTAATTATGCAAACTAATGATGTAATTAATACCCAAATCAATTTTTAGGTTGAGTTACAGATTGTTCGTCTAATAACAAAACTCTAATATGTTCCTCCCAATTCAAATGTAAGATGGTCAGTCATACATCCAATTAAAAGTAGTTAAGCACAATTGAAGATGGAAATCATTAAACTTTATCCAATTAAAGGGAAAGTTATTACATCATAGGTAGCTATCAAACACCTAACAAAGAAGTTGGCCAAGCACAGCTATTACTATAGTAAAGTTAATAACGATGCTCAAACTAAACATGATTATGGCAATAGAAGAATGAAAGCAGAAATCCAAAACCCCGTGGAGCTTGTAAACTTGGAATCCCCTTAAACCGTTGATTGCCATTTTCTAAAGATCCAAGCTTTAATCCCCAAGTGCGAAGAATCCCAAGCTAGTCTCGTGCAATGACTGCAATTAGGTCAAGTGGTCTCTAAATTCTCTTCAGCCACGATTCCTAGTCTAAAAAGAATGAATGAATTTCGTTCAAAATCAGTCTGCCTTATTTCCCACCAAATTCCCCCTTTTATACCTAGGTTAATTAACGAGATATAATCTCTCTAAAACTCCTATTTGGTGTCCAATTTATTCACTAATTACATATTAAAAGGAAGTCCCAACCAATAGAAATTGAGTTACAAAACATGGGCCCATACAATCCACGGTTAGATCTCTAACTAAAAACATAAAACTGCAAGTCGCGATGGTGCACGGGTCGTGCACAGTAACTACCCTGAAAAAGATGCATGCTCACACTATCCACACGCTCGATCACTCTGCCTTTCTTTGCACGGGTCGTACACAGTAGCTAATGTCCCAAAACTACATGCCTATGCAGGCTTGTACAACTATGCCACTGCTGCTTGACTAGAATTTGAAGCTAAACTCCCTATGTCTCATCTCTAGCTTTTGCGGTCTTCAGTTTGATACTAACGACCCCAAAATTGCCTGATTTCCGTGCCCCTTCCTACAATCATAAAACATAATCAAAAGAAACTAAATCTAGAGAAAACTAATAACAAATGCACGACAAACATATGCAATTAACATTATAAATGAACGTCACATCAAATTCCCCCATACTTAGGCATTGCTTGTCCCCAAGCAAATCCTAAGTATGAAAGATGACAACATACTGGACTCAAAATGCAAACAAACCAGTATGTGCCTCGTCCATTCATCAACCTTCCTAAGCTTCACTAAAGCACGCGTAATATCAAGAATGTAAGCTCTAAAGCAATTATACCCAATCAAATTCAATTTCATTTTCGTACTTACAATTAAAAATAGATTAGCATGATCATATTACACTTTCCAAACGAAGATGCAAGCAATCTTATCAAGCTAGTCAATTGCATACAACAAAAGGAAATGTGTTGAGTTCCCCCACACTTGTCCTCTCACATCTCTCAATCTCTCAAGTGTTTAGGCTAATATTCAAACAATTCCTCATTCAAAATACAACAAGTACTTCCATAAGTTTGCACTCTAATCCAATCTCCATTGCTTATAATATCACCAAGACACATATCTAGAGGTCTTTATAGGGTTGTAATGTGGTTCGGATGAAAAGGTGGGTAAAAAAGAGATATAAGGCTAAATGATCACAAAAAACCATCAATCAACTATAAACTATCATTTCGTCTAATTTCTTACAGTCACATGGTGAATTCGTCTCCATATAACAGTAAAATAATTAATATATTCACTTATCGGCATTTGCAACTCAATGCAGATTATATTTGTGTCATCTTCTTTTTCTTTTTCTCTTTCTCTTCCTTTTTTTTTGTTTTTTTATATATACATTGAATTGACTAAGTAATTGCTATCCATTATTGAAAATTCACCAATAATGGATAAGAGTATGAACTATAGAAAGCCTGCTTGTTATTTATAGCCTCTAATCACTACTAACTCTTATGATGGGTAATAATAAGGGAAAAACAACGAGTCGCATGAATTAGCTAATTAAAGTGTGGGTTTATCAACAAAGAATGGTTAAGGCTCAACTTGGGTTGACTAAAGGGTAAAATTGGGTAAGGCTACAAAAGGAAGTTAAACGGGGGTAATCCTAATTGCCTATATCATCTAAGTACCTTGACAATAAAAATTGCAGCCTCAATCAGCATTTAAGTGCAAATTCTAAAGTAATTATGCCATGTTTGAATACAATCACACACAAGAAAAGAGAAGAGCTTAAAAATAGTGCTACCTTTATTAAGGCTCAAAAGCTCACGAAAGAAAGAAAATGATGGTTTGCAAGTGTAGGATATTCCACACATAACCAATATCATATACAAACTCCTAGCCCAACAAAATTACTAACACTTTATAAGCAAAAGAATCAATTCAATCATGCTAAATGGCATTCAATTGGAAGTATTGTAACATTCTCGATCGTTCATGCATGCATTATCATATGCATTTCATTTAAACATGTTCATTTTATAAATGGCATTCACATGAAATACATGCATACATAGGGATTTTGGCGTGAACATGTTCACGAGGTAGACTTACCACATATCGATTTATCGCAATAGGAGTGGATCGTACGTGTCAAGTCATAAATTAAATAAGGATGATAAGGTATTAGGAATTAAATGGCATTAAATGATTAAATCAAAATCAATAGAATTTGACATAGTTAAATTAGTTTAAATTAGACTATATGATTAAAAAGTAATTTATAATGATGATGATGATGATAATAATAATAATAATAATAATAATAATAATAATAATAATAATAATAATAATAATAATAATAATAATAATAAAGAAAAGAAAAAAAGAAGAGGCGGTAGAAAAAGACTTAAGCCTTAAGCTGTCTTCTTTAGGTTTTCAATTAGCAAACTTTCTCTTCCCTTCATTCTTTCTCTCAAATTTTTCTAGAAAAAAAAGACCAAGAAAAATACCATTTGAAGGTTAGTTTATCTCCATGAATTGCTAGTTTTAATTTATGATTAATAGAATATGATTTAGGAGGTGCAAATTACTTGCTTTCTATGGGTAAACTGCTTGATTTCTGTTTTTATGGTAGAAAATTAGGGTCCCATTTTCTTTACATTAAAGACTAATTTTGAAAAAGTTCAAAACAAAAAACTTGTAGTTTTATATCTTAGATTTATGGTATATAAATATTTTTGTATGATTTGATGTCTGTGGAAAGATATTAGCATGTGATTGAGACTGGTTCGGTTGTGGAACCTAGCTAAATCACTTGCTATTTTGATTATTTTCCTATATGATAGACTCGGTAATTGAGGAAACTTAAAACATAAAAGTTGTATATATCTGTGCTATCTAGCTGAAACTAAATTTCAGGACCAGATTATGGGCGGATGTTGAGTTATGGCTCAGAGAGTCATGTATGTTCCATATTTGAGTTGCCTACTTAGTATGCTGTGCAGGTCTAGTCAGTTTTTTGCCCATTTTGAGCTCCTTATAGACATATTCAGTAAATGGTCAAAACATAAAAGTTATAGGTATATATCTTGGCTAAAGTTTGGCCGAAATAACACCTCAATAGGTTATGTATTTTATGAGATATGGCCTTCAGAATTCATATTGGTTTGGATGCCAATCCTGTTTTTGACCAGTCACAAGTACCCTACCATATGAGGATATTAGAGGCTGAATAGATGAAAGTTGTCAACATAAAAAATGTTCCATTTTAACCTATCTATGTTCGTACAAAGTTTCAAAAAAATATGACTTACATATTGTAAGATGTGAAGATGCAAATTTTGCATCCCAAAACTGCCTAAGGGTTGAAAAAGGGCAGAAAACAGAGCATGCATATAAATTGCATAAAAAATTACACAAAAGTCCAATTGTTCTAAAATTTAGATATATTATAGCCTTACATGTTAGCTTTAATTAAATTGGACTAGTATAGAAAACGTTATAAGCTACTGAACATGAAGGTCACTCTGCCATAATACCAAACCCTAATTAGAGGTCCATATTATGCATATTTCAATTTGTTTAAGTTTCACTAAGTTTATTTAGCTACCAATTGACCAAATATACATTCAATTTGGCCTATAGCATATTGGAGAGCCCCAAAGAAGTGAAAGACAATAAGTTAGAGGTTCAATATCAAAAGAAAATATGAGTTTAATTATCAAACGATTTCTTTGGTACGTGTGTTTGTTGTGTGCTATGTGCAACGTAACTTGACTTGCTGCTATATAAATTACTTGGTTGTCATGGTATGGATATGATATCAAAAGGTGATGAATGACTTAGATACATGGTTGTGTTATAGGTTTTTCATACATGGTTGTGTTATAGGTTTTTCTTACATGAAGTGATTGATGATTGAATAAGCAAATGTTAATTAATTAATATTACAAATACATATGCATATGAACTTAAAAGGCGTTGTGACAAGTTAAATGGCATTATAAAGCAAAAGAAGAGACTTATGGCCAAAACAAATGTTCAAAAGCAAAAGAAAAGGCCTATGGCCTAACAAATGTGCAAATGTTACAAATGATTAAGCTAGCTAGCAAATGCAAATATTCATATGGAAACCCGGGACAATGCCTGTTTAGCTTGGTTACAACAATAAAAAAATGACATAAGCATGAGCAAATGAAATATTTATATAAATTGATGTTATTTATATTCATATGATATTGATAAAAAGAATGACATGTAAAATTTGTACGAATGGCGATTATTACTTGTAATTGTGATTGACTTGGTACTTTAGAAAGCTTTTGATAATTATTCTCATTGAGTTGCAACTCACCAAATTGCATCATTTTTCAGGAAAAGTTGAGTAATTAGCTCATTTTGGAGGTGCATACTATATAGAAGATATGGATCACAGGTCACCAGCCGAGCCTCACCAATCTCTCTCCTTGCATTGCACATATGTATAGGAACATGACATTTGTATTTTGGGTTGTGTATTTGCATATGTATAAATTAGTAAATATGCAATGATTTGTAAATACATATTTGGCCGTGACTTTTCTAACTAAAATAATTGAATATAGCATCTGAATTGTTAACATATGTGATATATTATGTGTATAATCAAAATGTGATACTTAGTTGAGCTTTCAAATGTTGCAAAGTGATATTACTGTATGATCCAAAAAAAAAAATATCTCTCAATATAAATAGGACTATGTCTTATTCTCATGCTATACACTATAGCATAATATAAGTATAAGTGATATCCACAGGTATAAGGTATTACAAGTATGATTACGGAATTAAATTCATTTTGGACCAATTACTCTTGTTACTCGATTCTCAATACCCTTGCATTCTTTTATAAGCTATCATAGGAGAATTGAGCAAATCAAGCTAAGCGATCAAGTGGTTTAAACAAAACAAACATACCAAAAAGAATGCAACAATCAAACATGTCACGACAAAGCAAACAAGATGAAACATGCAGAAGAAACAAACTAGAACAAAAACAAACCAACAAACATGACAAAATGAAACATAAACTAAAAGAAATTGTATCATAGGGAATCCCATCCCCCACACTAAACCAAGCCAAAATTCCAAAAGGGCTCAAAACTAAGAAAAACACAAAGGAAACTATAGTGGTGAGGGGGAAAAGAACTTCCCTAAAAGAGAGGTATACTACGACGATGGGGCAGGGACAAGAGGTGATAGAGGGGTGTGGTGAAAGGCGAAACTCTACTAAAGAAGAAGCTGGGTCTCTCGAAGCTACTCAGCCAATGCCAAATTGCTGGCCTTGATTTCTTCGAAGCTCTCACATTAATACTTTTCCATCGAACGTTGGCACTCATCCATAGCTTGTTAGCGCTCCTCTAATGTCAAAAAGCAGCCCCTAACACAAGCCTCCATTTTAGCTAAGTCTGCCTTTCCCTTCTTGCTGCCATCATCCGAGTCTTCTTCCTCGGAATTAAGCTCCTCGATGGGCACTAAAGATGATCCAGCTCCTAGTGAGGTAGCCTACATGGCAGGGGTGCATGGTGCCTAAGAGTATGAACCCTTTGAACCCTACAAAAGCTTAGCACTAGCTAAGGATGCAAAGTTAAGATCACTTACACCTTTCAGCTTGGTTGGATTAGTAGTGTTGTGATCAAAACCATGCAAGTGAATGGCCAAGGCTGTAATAATGTCACCAAACCCTAGAGGGGCAGTACAGTAGCTCAATACATGGGCCATGGCAGCAAAAATAAATGCATTAGTCGCTATATGTTTCCCTTTGTGCATGCACAACATCAAAAATAACTCAGGAGTACTTACTTTTTTGCTTTTACTTTTTCCAAAGATGGCATGACAAATGAACTTATGCATGACTTCATTGACCAGATCAAGGAATTGACCCTTTTTTGCATTATATGCATTATATTTATTTAGACCAATGAAAAATTACCAAGCTTTATCCTAGTCAAATTCCTTTGGTACTTGTGTGGCACCGGTTGTTCTAAAGCCAAAGACTTAATGCATAATGGCCAAATTCGCAGTGTACTCAGTGTCAAAAATTTAATCATAGTGAAAGAATTGTGCACATTAAAGGTAGTGAAAAACTCCCTAAGTAGGTGCTTATAACTAGGTGTGCACATGTATATGAATTTTGTCCTCCCTAAGTTATCAGCAAATTTCTCAATCGAGCTAAACAGTTTAGAGCACTTAGTGTATCAAAATCCAAGAAACGAATATGAGCATCATACATGCCCACTGTGTAGAGATATTCCTTACCTTCCTCCTCAGTGTAGATAGGAAAAAGGGCGTCATAGTTCTTAGCAAGGTTTGTGGATGCCCAGAGGGGGGTGGGGGTGGTGCCGCTGATGCCTTCTGTTTGCCCTTGTCCTTAGCTTACGCGGGTGTGCAGGGTAGGGGAGGTGGTGGAGCTGGAGAATCGGAAGATAAAAAGTTAGATAGTATGGTATCCTTCCGCTTTTTATTTGCCACCATCTTCGTGCGCACTATGGTGATAGAAAGGTAAAGGGGTGGTTAGGGCTTGGAGAGGGTTAAAAAAGGTGAGGAGAGAGGAAAAACTGAGAGAAATAGGGAAAATAGCCTGAATGGGTGTGAGGGAGAGAAAATGTGCACAGTTATACGAGTGGAGAAGGGAAAATGTGAGAGAGAATCGGGGGGTATTTATAGCTAGGGTGGCCAGCAAGACACAATAGGTGTCGTATTTTGTTTGGTCTGCGGTTGTCGAGCACAGGTCAAGCATAGTGAGTGGGTTGGGCAAATGGCATAGGTCGTGCACCTCGCATAGGGCATGCATAGTATTGATGTTGACTGGTGGTGCACGGGTCATGTACAATATATCTTCAGGTGGGTCATGCACCTAGCGCGGGGCTTGCACAAGATGTCATCAGTTGAGTCGTGCATCGTATCTACTCCATTTTTCAGCATAATTCCTCCATGCTAATTTCATGTCTCTCCTACAATGTAACCATCGCCATAATTGAATTCCATTAAACACACTTGAGCACGAGAGTGAGGTAAAATATGTTAGAGATGTGTCTTAAAGGTAATTGCCTTAGGCACTTAATGTATACATTAATATTGGCATTCTTTCATTATGTTGGTATTCATATGTATATGAATTGATGTAGATCTTCAACTGATTAATGAAAGTTCTTGATACATAACATAACATGAAGAAAATCATGATGAGATCATGATAATGAGATTCCTATCATGTGTATTATGTTAGTATCTAAATTATCCCTAGTCATAAGATTAATAAGACGACATTATTAATCTGGATAAATTAGCACATGTTATACTTCTTGATTGGATTAAGTAATAGATCTCATAATATGTAAGCATGAGATATTTAGAGTTAATATGTGGATGCTTGCTAAGAGTAGTAAGAGTAGTAAAGTACATTGAATGACCTGCTATGAGACAATTATATAGATGATCTATTCAAATGTCAATGATAGTCTCATCATAGCAATGATGCAAGTATTCTTAGACTTGAGGTACTCAAGGATATCTTGGATATTGATTTTGCATTTTGACTCTATTCCTTATTGTCTCATAGAGGTCGCTCATAAAGTGATGATTGAGTATAGCTTGAGGTATTCGAAGGTAATTGGGTAGCCAATAAATGATTCACCACTCTTGATAAAAGGAGTGTATACTCATTACCTCTTGTCAAGATCATTACTCGAGAGTCTCTGGCCAGAGCGGAAATATCATGAAGACAGTCTTCATTGACACATCTAAATAAGTAATGAGTCTCAAGAACAAGATCTAACATCAATTAGGCTAGGTGTGACGTAGTTAGTCTAGCGGGAGTTGACACATGGTCCATACTCTGAACCGAGTAAGGTATAGAATGGTGAAATGACGAATTGCACGAATATTGTATATGGAAAAGTTTGTAGTCAAACCACTGACTTTCTGGTCAATTGGGAGTCATGATGTGTTGCTAGATATCGCTCATGGCTTGCTCGAATTAATTGTTAATTCGGGTGGCCAACATAACCGGGAACCTAATGGGTCACTCGTATTGGAGGTGTGAAGAATAAGTAAAATGGTATTGGATAAGATCCAAAAATATGAGAGAATTATTTTAGATCAGACCGTGATGGGATCGCAAAAAAATTCTGAAAAGATTACTCAAAAGGGATCAAGGGCCTGTATAGGCCCGCATGGGTTGCTAGTAGCAACAACCCAGCCAACAAATTAAGCTAATTGGCCTAATTTGCCTAAATTCCCTATTTTGCTCATATTTTAGTGTCACTTGATTTTTGAATCAAGTTTGGGTTATAGTGAGACTCTAAAACTTTAGGAGCATTTTTTGAGACATATTTATATTAAATTTTGGGCAGAAAATATAATGAAGCCACAAAAGAATTAAGTGTTAATTATTGATTTTCTAACAATGATCATACACTTTACTAGCACATTATATATATTCAAACCATCACCCTTGGAGTTTCAATCTTCCATTTCCGTATGAATCAATATTAAAAACAATCATACTTTGGATTGTTGTGGTTTGCGATAACCGGACAAGAAGGAAAATTGAAGAAACAACCAAGAAATTAAAGGCACTAATTTCTATCTTTGCTTTATTAAATTAGTTTTAATGGTAAAAGTTGTATCCTATGAACTAGGTTTTGAAAAATTTTAATTTCTGCTGTATTTTTTGTATGTGATATATCTTCAAAACCCAACAAAATAAAAAACAATAACTATCAAAATTAGAACAATAAATCTAATAAAAAAAAAAGAAAAGGATATATCTGAAGCTTGGGTTGCCTCTAAGAAGCGCCACATTTAACGTCTAAGCAAGACGTTCTTCTGCTCTAAGACTATGGGGTTTTCAACGGCATGGTCTCCACTACCTTCAATAAAAGAGAGCCTTCATAATACCTCTTGACTCGTTGTCCGTTCACTTTGAACTTCTCACCAGTAGTTGGGTGTTGGAGTTCTACAACCCCATGCAGAAGAATCTCAGTTAATGTGAAAGGACCACTCCATCTTAATTGTAACTTACCTAAAAACAATTTAAACATTGAGTTAAACTATAATACCTTCATTCCAAGAATCAAAACCTTATAGGTTAGAAGTTTATCATGTATCCTTTTTGCCCTCTCCTTATAAAGCTTGGCATTTTTGTACGCTTCTTGTCTTAGCTCATCCAGCTCATGCAATTGTAAATGTCGTTCTTCTCCAGCCTCATTGAGCTCCAAGTTAAGGGCCTTCGAAGCCCAATAGGCTTTATGTTTCAGCTCTACAGTAAGTGATAAGCCTTTTCATAGACCAAACGAAATGGGCTCATACCAATTGACAAATACCCATTTTTCCAGCATTGCACAGTCCTCACTCTCTATAAATTGTTACTGTTCATCCGAATTCAACACCTTTGTTTTTTTTAAAAAAAAAAAAATCTTAAATCAACATGCAACCTAACAAATCCTTGATTTTATTAAATTATTAACACCCTAAATTAATAAAATCAAGAAAACAATGCATGTGATCAACAAAAAACAAAACCTTCAAATACCAATTTTCTCTTTTAACTTGATGAGTAAAGCTAAATGGTTCTAAAAACATTTTAATGGCTCTGATACCATATATAATCAAAAGGTTAATTTCTACATGCATGTACATCAAAGCATGCTAATAACCAAAATAGGAGCCAAGGATCAAAACATATTAATTTAGAACACTAAAGCATGTTGATTGATCTTTAGAAGAGAAAATGAGGATGAAAGTAACTGGCTTTGGAGGCTCCATAACTCTAAGATTGAAGATGCAATCCCTCCTCTTTCTCTTGTTAGAAAAATCTTGTTATTTCCCCTAAATACTTTATGGAGCTTTCTGTACTAGAAGGAGAATTAGGATGAACCAAGTCCTCCCATTTCCGATGGAGCTCCGCATTCTGTCTTATATTAGGTAATGGGAGAGACCTAGCTCTTTTATATTACATGGGATGGGCTGTCCATCAAACCCACATCTTGAGCCAACATTATATTAAACCCACACTTAACGAAATCAAGCCCAAAGATCAGATTATTAGAAGACCTTTTATTTGTAATTAACTTTTATATTCAATTAATTAAACTCACATTATGAAGGTTTAATCTTACATACTGTTCTTAGACTTTAACTCAATTGATAAGCCTTGTTTGAGGGGGCGTCGCTCATAGAGCACTCGCTTCGCATGTGAGAGGCACGGGGAACGATTCCGCGCACCTCCACTTTTAATTTTTGATGATTAATTGACTCGTTCTTTTGAATTTTAGAAGCCCAATTAGATGGTAAATTATATTATGGATTTTAGTCTATATTACAATATAAACTAGAATTTATTCAGACGTGTGGTTTTATTCAAGCATCGTCCAATGCCCCCTGAATCTTGGTGGATCTTGCTTTTAATTTAGTTGCTCTCTTTTTCCATTTCTACTCTTTCTTTTGTTTTTGGTTTTGTTATCCTCTTTGTCTTTTGTAGGGTCTGTTTTTGGCGTTTTTTGTTTATTCTATTTTGCTCTTTTTTGGTTTGTTCTGGTGTTCTACTCTTTATTTTCTTTTGCACTTCTTCAGTTGTTTTTCATTAGTTTATTTTGTATTTTTATGTGCGATTTTGTCTATATTTATTGTTTTTCCAGTGTGGTTTGTCTCGATTTTTTTTATTGCGTTTTGATTTTTCTCTAAAAAAGATTCATACCTACAAATAATATATATATATATATATATATATTCGCTAAATTAAATACTCAAAGAAATAAAATGTACATTTATTAATATAAAAAATGAATATTTAGTAATAAACTAATGACCTTTTTATTTTATTCCTAATGAACCTATCATTTATAACAAATAATTTTTTATTACGTTTTGAATTTTTTTGAAGATAATTCAATGAATTCATACCTATATATCAAAACAAAAAAATATATAATATTTAATAAATTAAATACGCAAATAAATGAAACGAACTTGTACTGATAAACTAATGAGCATTTACTAATAAACTAATAAACATTTATTAATAAACTAATGAATTTTTACTTTATTCCTAATGTACATACAATTTTATAACAAATGAATATATCTCTATAAACTAATGTACATTTTACTTTATTACTAATGAACCTATAATTTACAATAAATGAATCTTAATTAATAAACTAATGAATATTTACTTTATTTGTAATGATCCTACAATTTTATAACAAATGAACATTTTTCAATAAATTAACGAACATATTTACAAACAGATTATGCATATTTACACAATGTTTTTGATAGTTGTGTAAGTTTATTTTATTTACAAAATTGTCAACACCTCTCACACGTGTGATGAACTATTAGTACATAATGCTACATGAACCGAATCCATGATATAACAACTAATTATATCAAAATTGTTATATCATGGACCCCAGTCTATGTAGTATTATAGACCAAGACCTATCACATGTGTGAGTAGCGATTGTCAATTTTGTAAATGAATCAAACTTATATAGTTATCAAAACACGATAATATTTTTGTAAATATTTATCACATATATGTCATTAGGTAAAAAGTTCATTAGTTTATTAAGAAATATTTATTTGTTATAAATTAAAAGTTAATTGTGAATAAAGTAAATATTTATTAGTTAATTTAGAAAACATAATTTATTATAAAATTAAAGGTTCATTACAAATAAAATAAATGTTCATTAGTTTATTAATAAATGTTTATTTTTTATAAAACTGAAAATTTATTATGAATAAAGTAACAGTTTATTAGTTTATTGAGATAGATTCATTATGAATAAACTGAAGATTTATTACGAATAAACTTAAAATTCATTAGTTTATTAAAAAATATTTATAGTTATAAAATTGAAGGTTTGTTATGAATAAAGTAAAATTTTATTAGTTTATTAATAAATATCTATTTTTTGTCCATCAAATTAAATACATAAAGAAATAAAAATAAACATTTACTGATAAACTAATGAACTTTTTACTAATAAATTAATAAATATTTAGTTTATTCGTAATGAATCTTTTTCAATAAACTAATGAACATTTACTTTATTCGTAATAAACTTTTCTTAATAAACTAATGAACCTTTATAATAAACTAACAGACTTTTAGTTTATTCATAATGAACCTTTAGTTTATTCGTAATAAATCTTTTTTAATAAACCAATGAACATTTATTTTATTCATAATGAACATTTCTTAATAAATTAATGAACAATTATATTTACAATATTGTCACTGTTACTCATACGTGTTAATTGGACATTGGTCCATAATGCATTTTGGACTGAAATCCAAGATATAATTTGTGATTAGATCATAATTGGGCTCTTTTTCTAAATGGGCCAGTTTTTTGGATTATGAAAGCCCATAATTCTTGTGTTCTCTTCATTTTATCATTATATATAAATTGGGAATAAGAGGGACATGTAAATTTACCAAAAAGTCAATCCGATTTTATTAATTAATAGAGTTAATGTTGTCATTTAATAATTTAATTTATTAATGAATAATATTAATAATTCATTAATTAAAAGTTCAATTATATATATATATATATATATATATATATATTAAAAAAGCAAGAAAATTACAAATTACTCATGAGGGGATAAGTCACATGAAAGGCAGTTGAATGCTAACATGGTTAAAGGGGCAAGAAACACAAGCTCACAATTTTGTTGCCAAAATTGTGGGTACTGGTGGTGCTAATGAGGGTTTTACAAAAAAATCACAAGCCAAAGGAAATTTACGAGGCAAGAAGTATAATGTAGTAGAATATAGCAATATAATTTTCGAGCACATGTTATACTTTTTTATTGGATCAAATAGTAGATCTCATAAGTTGTGAACATGAAATGTTTAAAGTTAACATGTAGATGTTTGCTAAGAGTAGTCAAGTACATTTGATGACCTGCTATGAGACAATCATATGGATTATCTATTCAAATGTCAATAATAGTCTCATCATAGCAATGAGGCAAATATCCTTAGACTTGAGGTACTCAAGGATATCTTAGATATTGATTTTGTGCTTTGACTATATTACTTGTTGCCTCATAGAGGTCTCTCATAAGGTGGTGATTGGGTACAACTTGAGATATTCGAAGGTAATTGGGTAGCTAATAAAGGATTCACCGCTCTTAATAGATGGAGAGTATACCCACAGCCTCTTGTCTAGATCATTACTTGAGAATCTCTGGCCAGAGTGGAAACATCTTGAAGATGGTCTTCAGTAACATATCTAATAGAGTAATAAGTCCTAAGGGGAAGATCTAACATCACTTGGGCTAAGTGTGACGTAGTCAGTCTAGCGAAAGCGGACACATATTCTATGCATTGAATTAAGTGAGGTATAGGATAGTGAAAGGATGAATTGTACATATTGTTATCTATGGAAAGGTTCGTAGTCAAACCATTGACTTTTCGGTCAATTGGGGGTCATGATGTGTTGCTAGATACTGCTCATGACTTGCTCGAATTAATTGTTAACTCGGGTAACTAATATAACCGAGAACCTAATAGGTCATATGCATTGAAGGTGTGAAGATGGTGAACAATTGATTTCCAGTAAGCAATCTTTGAACAATATGCAAGATACCTGTTTTTTCACAAGAGATTAGTATGCGAGGTTCTGGCTTTGATTCAAGATGACTGAAAACAGACTATTGCCTTGGCACATATGGCAACAACAGAAGTTAATTACTACTCATCATCAGGAAGGTTTGGCAAAATATGATGGTATTTGTTTGGCTATATCTAATGATATATATTATTGCCCAAACAATCACTAAGAAAGGGAGGGGGGGGGGGGATGGTGCATGAATTGGTGGAAAGCTAAAAAATTTTGTACTCACAAGATAGTAGAAGAAGAGAAGATTTAAACACAAATTTTATAGAGGTTCGGGTGTTAACTAACCCTACTCCTCTCCCCAACTTAGATTAGGTATTCACTAATCTAATCACTTAGATTACAATTTTGGAGTTTTAACAAGCTCACTCCCAACTAGGTATTTTATCAAGGCTAACACTCAACCCAATTTTCCCTTGTGTTTCGTGGCTCACACAACAACCAATTCCTTATAATTTGGCTCACACTACCCAATTACAAGACAACTTAAGTGTTTTAAGGTTAACACTTGAACCCTTACACAAAACAATTAACAAAAAGATTAAGAAAATAAATTGCAATAGTTTTGGCACTTGTTAAGTTGTTGGATATCATTAAATGACCTTTTGGTAAGGTATTTATATTGATTACCTACCAATTAGCCATTACAAAGTGGTGCCATAACTCTTTCTAACGTTCTCTTACAAGTGCATTAAATGCAGTCTGCAGAGAGAAGTGTCCCGATCGAGAACCATGATTTCCCAGTCGGGAAATACCCAATTTTGATACGTGGCTGCTTCTGGTTGAATGAAAACCCTAGCAACTAGTTTTTATTCAATTGTCCCGGTCGGGACTTCATGTGTCCTGATCAGGACTTGCCCGATGATGCCTCTATCAGGAACTTGGGTCTTCTTGGCTTTGAATGAGTCCGGTCGGGACCAAAGTTAGTTTGACTAAGAGTGTTTTTTACTTTAAGATGATATGGTACATTTTAGTGGTGTCTCCTCTTCAGCGGTCACATCTTTTTGAATGTCCCGCTCGGACTGCAACCATTCCCGGTCAGGAAATTGAGTGTCCCAGTCGGGACATACTATGTCCCAGTCTGCTTTTGCTACTGGAACTTTTGAATCATCATCTTACAAAGTTTTCCGGTCTGGACACTTGTTTTGCTTGGTCTGTACTACATTCCTTGTTGGGAAATTTTTGTCCCGGTTTGGAAAACGTATGTCCCGGTTGGGACATACCCTGTCTCAGTATGCTTTTACTACTGGAAATTTGAAACACTTGGAGACAATATTTTCCCAGTTTGGACATATCACTTCTCGTTCTGTACTTGTGTCTTAGTCGGGATATTCTTGTCCCTGTCAGGAGTTACATGTCTCTAGGAAATTCTTGAGTTGTTCAATGAGGAAACCTTAACCAAATGTACTGAAACTTTGAACACTATCAAAACAACACTTAATAAAGATGTTAGTAATAATTAATTTGATTATCAAGATCAAAATAGAGAGCAATCACTCTACGATTAACAATCTCCCCCTTTTTGATTTTGACAATCAAACTAGGCAAAAATATCAAATTGATAGATATATAATCAAATTAACATATTAAGTAATATGTAATCAAAGTTTCATATCATTTGAAGATGTAAAACATATTAAATAGCAAAAGTAAAAAAAAAGTCAACCTTGGGAAAGTTTAAATTTTAAATTTTTGCTTAGATATTACTTCTCCTCCTTTGTCAATATCAAAAAGAATGAGATATTTAGAGGATATAAAGAAGTCAAAGACAATTTTATTAATGAATTAAAGAAAGTACATAATCATAGATAGACAAAAAGAAAATGTAAGAGACAAATTCTAAGCTAATCATCTCCTTCTTCATCATTACCCTCCTCTTCATCTCACCGTCTTCTTCTTCCTCATCACCTTGCTCCCCCTCAAATGGTGGGGCTTGTTCAAAGCTATGGGTACATACATTAAATTGAGTTGCCCTCTGCATGCTTTGAATATCAAGGTGGAGATATTGTATCATATCCTTCAAAGTGGTGAAGGATTGCATTTGAAAGTCATAAAGACTTTGCAAAGTGAGTTGTTGTGGTTGAGGAGGTGGTGGTGGAGGTGGCATCTCTTATGCACTTGGGCCTTCTCCTCCTATTGAAAGTCTTGTCCTTTTCCTTATGGCTTCTTAAGTGGCTTTTTGAGTACCATGTTCCCTAAAGGTGTAGAAGAAGGAGTCAATATCCTTGGATGGTCTTCCAATTGCCTTGCAATTTAAGAGATATTGGATATCCAAGAAGCTCTCATATTGAAAGCAAGAGGAACTGAGAAGTGCACAATTTTCAGTTGTCATTTGTTTAAGATGCCTCACAAGAAAGGTAATTTGGGCATGGAGTGAAATTATGCCTATAGTGGTGGAGGCCATAGACTGAAATTTATCAATAAGAAGATGGGCCTTGTCCGTAAGCCGATTGTGAACCATGACATAGAGGTAGAGAAGGTCTTTATGGGTGACTTTCTCATTGCTTTCACTCATTGCATTGATGGTGAAGGTGATGATTCTATGGAGGATGAAGTGAGAGACATTCTTGATGTGCTTGGCATTTGATCTCTTGTCAAGCCTATATTTAAGAGAAATCTCTTTTCATACATCAAGAGGAGAGAGATGCATGGCTTGTGTGTTGATAAGGCCCTCCTTTTTGAACCCAAAGGCATCAGCAAGTTAATGTTTTGTCATCTCTTGTGATTGGCCAAAGAGACAAAATTGGAGCCCATAGTAGCCAAGAGGGTGTTTGGCATCCTTGATGACTTAGAGAGTGAACTCAATGGTAAGTTCATCATGCCCATCTTCAAGAAGCATGACAAATGTGGTCCACCCCACCTTGTCAAGAGTGCCCAAAACTACATCTTTGACACCCAACTTGTCAAGATCTTCAACATGGAGAGTTCTATTTGAAATGAACTTCTTGGAGCTTATATTGGTGTATATTTTCTTCTCCTCCTTGGAGAAGGCATTGAAGATATCTTGAAAGGAGGACAATTGGGTGGAAGTAGCCACCCCTTTGCTTTTGGAGGCTCTTGATTTGGAGGTGCCAACTTTTGGTGCCATTTAGAGAGGGTGAATATGGAGAGAATATGGAGATTTTTGTAGAAAAGTTAGAAGAGAGGAAGAGTATTGATGCAATTGTGAGAAAAAGAAGGAGAATAGTGAGGTATTTATAGGGGTTGAAAGGGTATGTTACCATTTGAGGGAATTAAATGGCAGAAAAATTTGATTGGTGACAGTTACAAAAAGGCTGCCATTGAGTGAGTCCCGATCGAGAAATAGTCGGGAACCCTCTAACGATCGGAAAAAAAAATTAAAATTTGAATGAGTCCCGAGGGGGACAGGAGGTTTCCTGAGCGTGTACGTTAGAAAAGGTGCAACGGTCAATTAAAATTTAACTGTCCCAACCGGGAAGTGGGGCTTCCAGAGCGGGAGAGTGGAAATTGCAACGGTCAAATTGATGACTAAGAAGTCGCGAGCAGAAGGCAAAATGTCCCGAGCAGGAGTTATGGGGTCTCCGAGAATTTTTAGGAGAAAAGGGAAGTTCATTATCCCTAAAGTTCAGAATTTACATCAAGCAAGTAAAGAACATACATGGATAACAAATTGTATCCAAAAACAAAATCTAAAGTTTTCTTAAATCAAAGTGCTCCCATCGAGCATACCAAGCTCTTTTTTTATAAAAAAAAAAACTTTCATCATTTAGGGGCTTGGTAAATATATCTGCGAGTTGGTTTTCAGTGTCAATAAAATCTAACACTACATCACTGTTTTGAACATGATCTCTTAAGAAATGACATCTAATGTCAATGTGCTTGCTTCTAGAGTGTTAGATGGGATTTTTAGAGAGGTTTATGGCATTGTGTTATCACACTTAATTGGAATGTGGTCAATCTAATGACCAACAGCTACATATTCAGCCTCGGCGGTGGACAAGGCTACCGAAACTTGTTTCTTATTATGCCATGAAACCAAACTCTCTCCAATAAAGTGGCATGTCCCAGACGTGCTTTTTCTATCCAACAGACTGTCGACGTAGTCGGCATCTAAGAAACTAATGATATGAAATGAAGAATTTCTAGGATACCATAGTCCTAAGTGCATAGTGCCATGAAGATATTTTAAAATTCTTTTTTTGCTTTCAAGTGTGATTCTTTAGGACATAATTGAAATCTTACACTTAAGCATACACTATACATAATGTTGGGTCTAGAGGCGGTTAAATAAAGAAGTGAGCCGATCATACCTCTATAAAGCTTTTCATCAATAGCTTTACCCTTATCATCTTTGTCCAATTTTGTTGATGTACTCATTGGAGTCTTGGCATTCTTACATTCATCCATCCTAAATTTCTTGATCAATTCCTTTGTGTACTTAGATCAGTTGATGAAAATGCCATCTTTGCCTTGCTTGATTTGGAGTCCAAGGAAAAACTTGAGCTCTCCCATCATGCTCATTTCAAATTCCCTAGTCATACACTTAGCAAATTCTTGGCAAAGATTCTCATTAGTAGATCCAAAGATGATATCATCAATATAAATTTGAACAATGAGAGTGTCATGCTTATGTTTTTTGATAAAAAGAGTTGTGACAACATGTCCTTTTGAAAAACCATTTTTTAATAGAAAGTACTTAGTCTTTCATATCATGCTCTAGGGGCTTGCTTTAATTGGTATAAAGCCTTAGTTAATTTATAGACATGATTTTCAAAACCGGGAGGTTGTTCAACATATACTTCTTTTGATATAAAACCATTTAAAAATGCACTTTTTATATCTATTTGAAAAAGCTTAAAGTTCATGTGGCATGCATATGCTAACAAAATACGTATGGCTTCTAATCTTGCTATATGGGCAAATGTTTCATCATACTCAATGCCTTCCTCTTGGTTGTATCCTTTGGCAACCAATCTGGTCTTGTTTCTTATGATGTTACCATCCTCATCCAATTTGTTCCTATAGACCCACTAGCTACCAATGATTGGGCAGTCACTAGGTCTTGGAACCAAGGCCCAAACTTTATATCTCTCAAATGATTGAGTTCCTCTTGCATAGCAATCACCCAACTTTCATCATCTGAAGCCTCACTAATTGACTTTGGCTCAATTTTAGATACACAAGCAAGATTGGAATCAAGGAATTTTGAACGAGTACTTACACCTTTTGAGGGATCACCAATGATTTGCTCCTTTGGGTGGTTTCTTGCATATGTCCACTCCCTTAGTAGCTCATTTGTCTCTTGCTCTTAAGCTTGGGATTGTTCCTCAACTTGTAGTTGCTCCTCATCAAGGTCATTCTTCTTTGGGGGTATTTCTTGTTCTCCTTGATTAAGGGTGAGCTTTTCCATAGGGCCTACAACATCATTTAAAGAAATACCTTTCCCAAGATCAAGTGTATAGGACTTATA
>CATIWF010171862.1:0-17130 GCA_949630135.1 Balakata baccata
TGTGTATTTGGCTTCAACCTTTGTAACTGAAATAATTGAACATAATGTCTGAATTGTTAACATATGTGATATATTAGGTTTATAATCAGGATGTGATGCTTAGCTGAGCTGTCAAATATTGCAAAGTGATAATGTTATATGTTATATGATTAAAAAAAAAATTATCCCTCATTATAAACAGGACTATGTCCTATTCTATGCTATATACGACAACATGATATAAGTATAAGTGATATCCATAGGTATAAGGTGTTACATTATAAAACCAACATCCCAAGATTATCACATCTATTTATTTAAAATCCCTATTAAGTGCAAACCCAAGGAAATAACATTTATCTTAAGATCTCAATTAAGAACAAACCTTGAAGAGATCATCATACCAAAATTCGTGCTGAGGGCAAACCCCAGGAAAATAACATTTATCTTAAGATCTTTGTTGAAAATGAATCTTTAAGAGATCATCATACTAAAATTCCTGTTAAGGGCAAACCCCAAGAAAATAACATGTATCTTAAGATCTTTATCGAAAATGAGCCTTTAGGAGATCATCATACTAAAATCTCTGCTGAAGGCAAACTCTAGGGAAATAACATTTATCTTAAGATCTCTATTGAGAACAAACCTCAGAGAGATCATTATACCAAAATCCCTATTGAGGGCAAACCCCAGGAAAATAACATTTATCTTAAAATCTCAGTTAAGAATGAACCTGGAAGATATCATCACACCAAAATCCCTCTTGAGGGCAAACCCCGGGGAAGTAACATTTATCTTAAGATCTCTGTCAAAAACAAACCTTTAGGAGATCATCATACTAAAATCTCTGCTGATGGCAAACCCTAAGAAAATAACATTTATCTTAAGATCTCTGTTGAGAATGAACCTCAGAGAGATCATCATACCAAAATCTCTACTGAGGGCAAACCCCAGGGAAATAACAATTATCTTAAGATACTTATCGAGAACGAACCTCTAGGAGATCATCGTATTGAAATCTTACAGATGGCAAACCCTAAGGAAATAACGTTTATCTTAAAATCTCTATCGAGAACAAACCTCCATAAGATCATATTAAAATCCCTGTTGCTGGCAAACTCCAGGGAAATAACAATTATATTAAGATCTCTGTTAAGAACGAACCTTAGAGAGATCATCATACCAAAATCCCACTGTGGGCAAGCCCTAGGGAAATAACATTTATCTTAAGATCTCTATCGAGAACAAACATCCATTAGATCATACTAAAATCCATGCTGAGGCAATATTTAAGATCTCTATCAAGAATGAACCTCCAGAAGACGATCATTAAAATCCTTGCCGAGGGCAATCCCCAAGGAAACCCTAGAGAGATCAAATCATATCTAATATGATATATTATTTCCCTGCTGAGGATGAACCCTAGGGAGATCAAGTCATTTAATACGATCTACTTATTAAAAATTTCCTTATGCAGGAAGACCAGATCGCATCCAAAGCCACCAAATTATTATCTACTTTCCTTGAAGGGAGACCGGATTGGGCCAAAAATGGCTAGGATATTATCCATATTCCTCTATTGAGGCTAAAGCACAAGGAAGATAGAATCACATCAAAACGACTAATTTACTAATTAAAGTATGTCTATGATAATGCCTTTGAGAAATCGAATTATGTCTAAAATGATTGCATTATTATTCAACGCCTCCAAGAGGGAACAAGCTTATTATTATCAAATTTCAGGGCGACCGATTTATTATCAAACTACTTTGGTATTTTCCTTCATCATAATCAACTTATCTAGAAAACCATTTTGGCCATCATCTTTCTTCACATGTAGATCATCAACTACTTGTTAAGGATCAACAAACTCCTTTTGGTATTGCTAATTCTGATATGCAGCCTCCTTCTACTTCTCCTGTAACTCTACTTCTAGCAACATTTATATGTGATTTTGCCATAGAAAGCCAAATGGAAATGGAGCACAATTATCAAAACAAAATTCAAAAGTCTAAAAGGTAATGCAAGAACCGTTCCCACCATAAACAATGGTCATATTCATTCATTTGCCGAAAAATCAACCAACAAAAAATAGAACATAAATGATCGATATTTTTCGGGGGGAAATATGATATCATATAAGGAAGATCAGCTGGTGAAAGAGATCTCCCGCCTTGAGCACCTAAAGATCTCCCAAATCGATTCCAAGGAAAGAGCATTAAATACTCAATAACAGAATAGGGCGTGCCCCCTAAATGTCCACTACACGAAAATTTCTCATCGCACATCTCTAGAAAGGCTATTGCACATGCTTATAACTCTCAGAAAATGGCCCATCAAAGGTAGGCAAGGATGGATGACCTACACCTAAAAGGGAGGTTAAGCATCTCTAGAAAAGAGATCTTCGGCCTTAAGTACCTAAAGATCTCCCATATCGATTCCAAGAAAAGAGCATTAAATGCTCACTGATAGAAAGGGAGCATGCCCTAAAAATGTGTACTACACGTCATCAGAAACATGGGTAAGAGTGCTGCTCGATCTCCTGCACTACCCAAGATATACTCCATCAGTTGTCAGAAATAATGGAAGACCTATACCTAAAAGATGGGCCTATGATGAAGATAAGACTATAAATAAGCCATGGTAAACCAAAGAGAAGAAGACAACCCAATTCAACCTCCAATATCACTACTTTAGCTCTCTTTTTTCCTCCTGCTAACTTGACCGTCGGAGTGGGCATGCTGGAGTAACTCTGGCCACCCATTCTCACCTTCCTTTGCTATGCAGGACCATAGGTTGATATATGGGTGACATGAAAATACATAGCATAATAGGCTTAAAAATTTTTGAATATGCTTTCCACTACTTTCTTTCTGTTGCTATGTGGTCGAACAAGCTTCTTTTAGAGGTTGTGCCCTTCTTTTGGTTCTTCAAGACCCGTAATTTTTATAACTACATGCGTTTGGTGTTTGCTGTCATTTTTTATATCTGTCTACCATGCATACTGACGCACATGGGAGCCATTTAATCCAATTCTTGGCGAGACTTATGAAATTGTTAATCATGGTGGCCTTACATTCATATTAGAGCAGGTGAGTTGTTTAAGGACAAACTTTTTGCTACTAAAGATGTAATTTTGACATTTTTTGGGCAAAAAATAAATGAAGTATCTAGATGGCAGAACCTGTAGTCTTATTAGGTTTTTTTTTTGGTTGAAACTTATTAACTCTTGAGAATCCTTTCTCTTTCACCCTTTCTTTCAATCCTTAAAAAAAGAATAGAAAAATGATAGAAAAACAAAAATAGAAGATTTGTGGGACCTGAGTGAAAAAATGTTGTTTGAGGAATCGTTTGATTGGCAGGATGATAGAACAATCTATGTTTCTTTTATGTTTCGTGATTTGACTCTAGCATGCAGACTAACTTTAGGGAAAAGACTTTGTATTATCATGTTGATGCTATTGAGGATGTAATGACTTTTGTGTTATCAACTATTATTAATTTAGGTCTTGGTCCTGAAAGTAAATTTAGTTTGGACAAGAAGACATCAGTCGAGAACATGCTTCTATCACTTGCTGTGATTTTAGTGTATTAGGCAAATTTATCTGGAGAAAATAGAATCTCCACATTTTGAACGGCTGAAAATTGGATGACTATTGTAATTGGTATTCAAAGTTGATTCCAACTTATGTTTGTCAAAACTTCTACTAATAAAGATTCCAACTTATGTTTGTTAAAACTTCTACTAATAAATATTGTTTCACTTGAGAATCAATTATTTCAAATACGTTTTTGCACTTTAGTTCTTTGTCTACAGAATAACTCTATGGCAAAACATGTTGAATATGATTGCTGAAGTTTTAGAATATATATGTCTGCAGGACAGTGGTGGTCCTCAAAAGAGATGGTATTGTTTTTGGTTTGGTTCCTCCTCTCACAAAAGTTAGCAACTTATCTTCGGAGAAACTTGGATCGTCTCACCATAGAAGATGGTCTTGACAAAGATGACAATAGGGAACAAAGTTGTAGTATATCTTCAACCACGTGGTTGGTTCGGGTATGTTTGTTTTCTGTTTTCATGCATTGGTAGTTTATGCTCTGTCATGATCATAAGCTTTTTTTTAATCAACTTTCCTTCCTTCTTGTCTCATTAATCAATTACAGAATTTTCTTAATTGTTCCATATTCTTAATATCGTTATGATTAGACAATTTGCTGATTTTGCCCTTCACACAAGCACACAAGTTCATTGCATGTTCGTATCTATGTCAGATGTATTCTCATCTAATTTTCTATTGGTGCTTGCTGCTTCCATTGAATAACAAGAAGATGAAGGTCTTCTATTTGTCTATCTTAATTTTTAATTGAAGATTTTTCATTTTCTTTGTAAAAGTCCCAGACACTGTTGTTATTTTCTTGTGAAGGCAATACGATCTTTATTGATCATACTATCTAATACCTTCACAAGAAAAATATATGCTACACTTAGAGCATCATTTAGAAGCAGTTGTTGAAGAAATCCAGTGGCAAATCAAATCTCTGAAGTCCCAGAGGCAGAAAGAATTTGTAACTAGTTCTGCATCATTTCCTTTTTCCTACAAATTCTAGTATAGTTCATTGGAACTAGAAGAGTGCTAAAATGCATTATTATTAATGCTTAGAAAGTATTCTTTTGGTGTAGTTTAAATTTTAATTTAGATAAAAATAAAGTTCAATTCTGTATGCATTTTGCATATTTTGGCCTAATGGATTTGCAAATATGCATTGTTGATGTGGTTTTCTCAGGAGAATTAGATGCTGATGCATGATAGATAGTTTAATATACATGGATATGAGTGTCATGGACGTTCTTTATTGGTGATAGAGTTCCCTTTTTATTCTCCAAGGTTAGACACTTCTCTACCTCCTCCATTTGTACAATTCAGTAATTGTGGGATGCCTCTGTGTTTATTTCATCCGTTTTCTGATTTACATCAGCATTGATTTCAGGTTTTTAATTTATTAATTTGATTTTGTTCTGATATCTGAAATTAAGCAAGCATAATCATAAATTTGGTAGTTAAATGCTATCAATTGATGCACTTTTCTGTAATGGCCATATCGAATACTGATTTTACATGGAATTAAATGGTTTCTTATGTCTAGCCACAATTGCAACTTGTATCTAAAATATTGTCTGAAGTTGGTTGAAGTAAATTATAGGCCGTAATTGCATATTAAAACCGGATTAAATTATCAACCAGTAATTACATTTTAGTTTTTTAATGTTATTCTTAATTTGGTATTGATATTAATTCTTTTCTTTTTTTTTTTGAATTATCTTGTAGATTGTTTCAAAGATGAACTGAAGCTTGGATTGGATAATGAATTTGATTCTTTGAAGGAACAACCAAATGATACGCATTTATGGTACTCATCGTATTTTTTTTTACTCCGAGGAGTATATATTAGGAAATATATGGAATTCAATTACATTTGTATATATTTTCGATATATGTGGATGTATACAATAGTTTATTGAAAATTATTTGTTTCAAATATTTGACAATTTTCATATTTAATTATTGTGGGAGATTTTTATATAATGAGTTCGTTTCAAATAATGATTATAAAATTCGTCTAATTTTAACGAGGGATTATTGATTTAATGATGTAAAGTCCTATTAAATTGATTTTCAGTGACGGATTGATAACTAATAATGACGGTAGTTTTATCAACAAAATTAAATATAGTGACGGGAAAACATTTATATAATGACAAAATTTATTGTCATCAAAATAATAATCTAATGAGAGGCAAAAAACAATATAATGACGGGATTCTTCATCATTTAAATCAATTTTTAATGACGGTAAACTTCCGTCATAAAAAATCCTATCAATAATGACGGGACCGCATCCTGTCATTATATAATTTTACTTAGGAAGGCAATAATGAAGGTCCATGACAGGAATTTTCTCGTCATTAAATGTCTTTTGTGACAGTTTTCGAACCTTTAACCATGGTTTTTCCCGTCATTATAAATCAATTTTCTTGTAGTGCAAAATTTCACAAATAAATTAAGGTAAGAAATGGGATCGAAAATTCAACATTTTCATTTTGATATTTAAATTAACATGGAGATATTAATATTGGTAAACAAAATATACTAAAATTGAATTACAGGATTTAGTCAAGTCAGTAGAGCAACCGAATAAATTAATGAAGACAAATAAAAACAAAATAAAGAAGTACAACAGTTCATTGTTTCATCCCATTACGTCATGTATTAACATGCTCAAATCCATTTGAGCAACCAAAATTCTATTATTATTTTTTTTCTAATTAATATTAAGTTTTGAATTTTTTTTTTTTTTTTGCATAAGCATGATTTATCATATATTAATTTAAATAGTAATGTTAAATAAATTATTTTACTATATATTTTTTTAAAGATGATTTTACTACATATTTAAAATTTATATATAAACTTATTAATGTTACGGGCTGATAAATTTAAAAGAAATTGAAATTAAGATATCAGTATTGAAAATGGATTGATGACAAAGATAGAGTCAGAATAATTTAATTGAAAAAATAAAAAAAATTATATATAATTAGAGAAATAAAATATATATTTTTAAAAAAATTAATTAAATTTTTAATATTTGAATTTACAGAAGAAAACGTACATGAGCCAATGCATGCAAACGGAAACACCACAACAGAAGAACCACCCACCACGTAACCCATTCAAGCCATCCACGAGTCACTTCCCTTCTCTCAACGTGTCCTTCTCTTCCGCCCACGTATCCTTTTTTCCTTTATTCTAACTTCCCTCCGCCGCCGCCACGGCCATCCACCTACGTTCCTCTCCTTTCTCCACCGTCGTTACCCACGTGTCCTACGCCCACCTACCGGTTCTGTCTCCCTCTCCTCCATTCCAACAATACTCAAAACCACTTTAATTTATATCACTACTAGCGTGAACCGAATAATTTAATTTAAATTTTTACGGTTAAATTTATAACCGGTTAATCGATCTACATGCTGATCGGCTCTCAGACAAAACATAACCGAACCAGACACTCTCTGGTTAACAAAAGTAACCAGGGTGTTAAAATGTTCGGCTTCTCTTTCTTTTTTCCCTTGGTCGTCACGTGGCACTAAACTTTTGCCTGCTGTCAACTTCATCCACCGGATAGTAGTGCAACTGCTTTGCCAATTGCCAGCCGGTTTTATACGTGGCGCTTCATAAATAGATGTTTTCGTTTTCAGGTGGTCCCCACTCACCGTACGGTCCTAGCTGTCTCTGTATACGTTACCCATTTATTTTCTTCCACGTGTGCCATGAATCTACCTTAGTTGATTATGTTGCTGCCAGCCTACCAGAATTTATGGGGCCAAACTATAATATTCTAACTTTTGTGGGGCTCTATTGCATTTTTGTGTGGGACATGGACACGTGGATTAGAGAAACGAAGCCTCAGCTGAGATTTTCTGCAACCAGCGGGACCCATTTTGCCCCAAAATGTCAACGTCATCAACGGATACGTAATGAGGTTCCATTGGGCCGCAACCCCCTCGAAGAATAAAGTTGGAATTTTCTTTCTTCTAACATTGATCTCCTCAATCTCAAATGTGTTCCCATTTTCACAATTTTTTTTATAGTATTGAATAATTTGTTTAAAATTATTTTTTTAAATTATGAATTATATATATATTTCTAATTCAAACAATTAGTTGATCAAATATCGTGAATTTTCACAAATTTTAGCCCGATAGATTTTTTTATATCAAATCAAAAAATTAAATTAATTTATTATTTTAAATTGGTCTCTCACTTAAATTTTCAGTCGATCCTTACAAAAAAAAAAATTAGAATTTGTATGGTGTGACAGTAAATTACAATAGGCCACGTAGCTTTACACTTTAAAATAGGAGGTACACGTGTTGAGATTATGATTTTTATAAGGTAAAGATCAAATGGTGGAGATTGGTTTGTCAAGGAGAGATAAAGCAGAACAGTTTAACTCTGCCCGCGATAGGGATGGGCAGCCTGCCCCTAGCCAACACACTCGCAATCACAATTTACCGAGCAAAACGAGAATCATTCAATTATATATTTGTATCAATTTAAAATTTAAAATATTATTTATAATAAAAAAACTTAAATTATAAAAATTATAAAAATTTAATATTTTAAATATTATTTATAATATAAAATATTTCAATTATATAAATTATAATAATTCAGTACTTCAGAAATTATTTATAATATAAATAATAATTTTATGTTTTAGACTATTTTTTAATATAAATATGATATAAAATATTAATATAAAATAAATTTTAGTAAAAGTAAAATTAACAATAATATTTATATTAGATAAATTTTAATTTTACTAAATAAATATTATAATTAAATTTATTTTTATTAAAATTTGTCTATATATTTTATATTGTATTTTTTGTTAAAGAGATTAAAATAATATTTAAAAATATTATTAAGTGTTACAAAAAGATATATTTTAAATTTTTTAATTTAATTAACTAATTTTTTTAATTTTTTTCAATTAACTAATTGACTGAACTAAAAATAAAAATACTTTTTAATTAAAAAATTAAAATTAAAATATTTTTATATTATAATTAAATTATTATAATTTTTATAATTAAAATATTCTTACGTTACAAATAATATTTGAACCTCAAAATTATTACTATTTACGTAGAAAAAGAAAAATTGAAAATAGAGTTTGGTTCTTAGTAGAGTTCACCTCCTTCCCCAAAACAGCCAGGTTTACAGGTGTTCACCTCCTTGCCACCCACCGTCTCTGCCTCTCGCTCTAATCTTGTTTTTATTTTCTTGAATTCAATTCTGATTCTTGAAAGAAACAAACAAACAAAGGAAAGGATTTTTGATTTATGAAGAATTTTGGATTGAGAAAGAAATTCCTCTTTTTCAGGCTTTCATGGCTGAGATATGTAGTGGAGTCGTGAGTGATAGTGAAGCATCGACGACGCCGTGTGAAGGGAGTTCGAGTTTAGCCATAAAGAGAATGGAGATCAGACGGTATAAATTCGTCACCGGAGTTACAACGGAGACGGAGGACGGTAATAAACGACGGAAAGTTGAAGTTCATGCTGCGTCATTGCCGTTAATAAGCGATGGAGACGGCCAAGACTCGGCTGTGAAAGTTGAGAATGGAAAAACGGAGACGACTAAAGGAATTATAAGTTCGAGTAAATCTTTGAATATGATTTTAAGTCAGTCGATTTCAACACCCGCCAAGCATCCAGCCTTTTACCCGAAATACGGCGTCACTTCGGTCTGTGGAAGGAGACGAGACATGGAAGACGCTGTCGCAATTCAACCTTCTTTCTTCATGAAGGATCAAGAATCCGCCTCCGGGTTGCACTACTTCGGCGTCTATGACGGCCACGGTTGCTCCCATGTATATAACCGCCACCTCCTCTCGAGCTGTATTCCTCTTTGTTTAAGTTTCAAGGATCATGAAAATTGAATCTTCTTGTATTTCAGGTGGCAGTGAGGTGCAGAGAGAGACTGCATGAGCTGGTGAGGGAGGAACTACTAGAGACCAAAGGAAGAACACCAACCTCAGCGGCGGTGGCCGGAGAATTGAAAAACGCGATGGAGAGAAGCTTCTATAAGATGGACAAGGAGGTGATAGCGAGGAATGAAGAGGTGGTCGGTGCTAAATGCAGATGTGAGATGCAACGCCCAGATTGCGACGCCGTTGGATCAACCGCCGTGGTTGCAATCGTAACCGCTGACAAGATTATCGTGGCTAACTGCGGTGACTCTAGAGCCGTCTTGTCCCGTAACGGAAAGCCCATTCCTCTCTCTACCGATCACAAGGTAGAATTCTTTCCCACAAGTGCATGAGTCTTTTTCCTTCCATTTTCTCAGCCAGCAAAGAAACGCAATGTGCATAATCTTGTTCTTGCATTTTGAATTTCTCGCAAGTTTGTAGTTAATTTCGATTGTTTTGGGATTTTGGTTAAACAGCCAGACCGTCCAGACGAACTGAACCGGATCCAATCCGCCGGAGGCCGTGTTATTTACTGGGATGGTCCACGGGTACTTGGAGTTCTGGCCATGTCAAGAGCCATAGGTATATATTTTCTTGTTGGAAAAAAAAAAGGAAATTTTTAGTGCTAGGAGAGTCACATTTTGTATACTTTTGCATATAGGTGATAACTACCTAAAACCCTACGTGAGCTGCGAGCCGGAGGTAACGATAACAGAGCGGACGGCGGAGGACGACTGCTTAATAATAGCGAGCGATGGGTTATGGGATGTGGTGTCGAATGACACGGCATGTGGGGTGGCGCGTATGTGCTTGAGGGGTAAAGGGAGGCCGCAGATATGTCCTCCAGCGGAGAATGAGGAGGTAGGCACCGATAGTGGGAGCGGAGAGATGTCGGACAAAACCTGCGCGGACGCGTCGATGTTGCTGACGAAGCTGGCGCTGGCCAGGCACAGTACTGACAACGTGAGCGTGGTTGTGGTGGATCTTAGGAAAGACACGTAGCCATGATCTTATCACTTTTTTTTAGCCCTTTTCTTTTGGTTTATTTGGTTTTCTAATTTTTCAATGATATATTAGTTGATGAGTCGGTTTTTGAGGGTTTTTGCCCTTTTTTCTTAGCGATGATGTCTACTGGAGCATTCCAATAATGCTTCTTACAAAATTATAAAAAATTTATTTTTTATTTTAATTTGATTGAAAATTGTGTATATTCTATTAGTGTTTTTTAATTTATTTTCTATTTTAGTTTTTATTAATAAAATTATTAAAAAAAGAGAGAAAGAAAGATATGAAAAAAGAAAAAATAGAGAAAAATAAAAAAATTGAAAAGAGATATTTACGAGTCGATTTTTATTTTAATAAATTTTAAAAAGTAGAATAAGTAAAAAAAAATAGAAATATGATTGGATGATGTAAATTTTTTAAATATTTAAATATAAATAAGAAGAGAAATAGAAAGAAAAGGACGTTGGAAATGCTCTGGAAAATGATGCTCTAATTGGAAAATGAAAATTGGGTTAAGGAAAATAAAAGGAAAATGAATAGAAATTAACTAATAGAGCAATTGGTGGGTGTTTGATCAAACAAGATTAGCCTTCCAACAATAATGGTGCTATAATCAAAATCTAGATGAACATATAATTAAAATGAATGATCTATGAAGTTAGTGGCATTGATGAATTGGGATTGCCAAAAAGAGAAAAGGTGGGCCTTAATTTTTTCATTTATGACTAACATAGTATATGTTCATAAATTTCACTTCATATAAATACTGCCTAAATAGCAAAGGTTTAAAAAGTAACATAATCATGGGTTGGAAAGCTATCTAAAAGCAAACAAGAATTGACGTATCATATTTATCATTTTTCTAGATAAAAGAAAAGAAGAAAAAAGAAACAAGGGTTTATAAAAAAAATGATTAATAGGTGACACGTATGAAGATGGGGTGGACATATTGTCAAAAAAAAAAAAAATCTGGAAATGGGGCCAAGAAGGATTTGGAAGTAAAGAAGAGAGAGAAGCTTACAAACAAACATGACCCTCCGATGTATAATTTGCACCTTATACTCGAGATTGGTAACCCAAAAAACAAAAAGAATAATTTCGCAAGACCAACAACTGGGGAAATCCAAAAATTTAAGGTATTTTGATTTAACAATGTGATGTTTATACAAAATTATGACATGACACTGCTAGTTCTAGAGGCAAAATGTCCATGTAGAGCATACAATATCTGCCTTCCATAAAGGATATTAACATTCCACTGGCAGCAAGTCAACTGGCTGTGTTCCAATTAAGAAAACTCGAATTATTAAGGAAAAAAGCATCTGCGAGAACAGAATGATTAACTAGTCTCCAGCACAGTAAGTGGATGAAAGGATATGATGCATAATTTGCCAATAGAAAAGCTTAAAATCTTACAGCAACTTCATTCATCAAGGGGATACGAGGACACAGAATTTCCAAAATAGCTTTCCACTGATCCACAATACCAACACGCTGTAACATGAACATCAACTAAACACAAAAGGGGGATGGATGCATACAAGAAATGGCACGAAAAATGAACTTTTCAAAGGCGCCATTATATCAGGAACTCCTTTTTTTGACGTCAGGTTAATATAAAAGAATCTTGCTAACATTACATATGCTTGCTGCCATCTTCAATTTCAGAACTCTTCATTGCCTTCAACTTCCTGTAACCTTTATCGGTGCCAAATATCCTGAAATCAAACAGAAAGAGCTATCATGTATTGGTCAAATGACGATTACTTTTTCCAGATGATATTATGCAGAGGAAATAAGAGACTCTTAATGACAACCAAAACATCAGTAGAGACATGTTTTAATTCAAAAACATTATTCAACTACGCTTGTTCATTATGTTAAAACCAAATATCTAAGTAAGAATACAAAGGAAAAGTTGCAGGACATAATCAAGGAACAATATTGGTTCCTAGGGAGAGCCACAACACAGACAATGTATCACAATATTTCAGCAAAACGCCAATAAGCTTTAGACATTACTCCACGTTAGAAGAAAAAATAAGATTATTCTTTCAAAAAATCAGAGCTAGACAAAAGACTCTTGAAAGGATGTATAAGAATTGATTCACCGATATTTTAGCTTTATAATTTTAAATGCTTGTTGCAATTTAGGATATAAGAAATAACTTAGGAATTTCAGTCACAAACTAGGACTAACACCAGCATCTTGAATTTAAACTGGTTTTCAATTATGCAATGGACTATACCTAGATTCCATTTGAATAATAGGAAACCTAGTAAATTGGCAAGTTATTGTAACGAGCAGGAGTGCCGTGTAACAATTTACAATTACAGTTGGGCAAGGAAAACAACCTAAAAGACAAGCAAGAAAGAAATCCAACAAGACAGTCAGACAGTCGTGCTCAACAAATCCAGCACTACACAAGCAATGGCCAGATAAGTAATAAAGACCAAGTCTTTAGGCAGATTCCATATCTTTAAGCACAAAAAAACCAAGAAGTTAGACTGGGATCTAACGAAATATACATTCTAACCATAACAGAGAAACGATGACAGTATCCCACACAAAGTAATCTGAAAAACTCACCAGTCCATGTAGACAAAAGTAGATGAGTAGTTCCCGGATTTGGTATATAGCAGTCGGTGGTGATAGTCATGAAAATCCGAACTGAGGAGAATTAAAACAAAATGTCAGGGACAACAAGAAAAGAGAACATAAAACGCATAGATCTGGAGATAGCAGAATCAGCAAGAAAGAATACTCACCCCCCATACACAGGTATGAAATTGGAGAGGCTCCATGGGAAGTGATAACCACAGTGTGCTTCGACAGTCTCCAGAACTCTTAGCACCATCCATAACCACAAAGTCATCAGATGGGGACCAGTGATGGCAGGGCCAATGATAGTAGCAAAACCAAGAAATAGTATCTCAGCAGGGTGAGCATATTCAGATGTAAGTCCAAATGGTGTGGCATATCTGCATAAGTAGTAAACAAACTAGTAAGCACATGTGCATCACAACCGCAACTTGTCCATAATATTGCTCAAATTAGGACTGGACAGAACCGTTGATACTCTCACTTACTCATGATGTACACTGTGCACATGCTTGTACAGCCACTTTGTATGCAGGATCCGGTGTCCCCAGTAGAATACAAAATCTTCCAAGATAAAGTAGAATATTATCTGCGTTAGAACTACTTTCCTGCAGATCCAAACCACAATCTATTATTTATCCGGAAATGAAGCATGCCAAAGAATAAGTCAACAACTTATGAGTAATCCAAAAGAATAACATGTATTGACAACAATTATAGCACTATATACTGCTAATCTGCAACTGAAGGGTTAAAAAAAGCTTCAGTATATAAAGAACCTGAAAATACCAGGACGGCAATGGAAGAGTACTTCGCATGCCCATGTATTTGAAGACGGGATAGGAGAATATCATAACTGGTAGATTGACCCCAAAGTGATATAAAAGTAGGCGAGTAATACATTTTTCCTGAGCAGCAGGACTGTTATTTTTGGTCTGCACGGAACAAGAAACTAGTAATGACGCCACATGGAGGCCAGAGAAACACTATGAAAACAAAGCTGCATACTGATTTAAAGCATAAAAAACAACTTCAGAAAATTTGCTTATGCTTGCAATGCCATGTCTGAGATTGAAGAAGCCTAAAATGGACACTATAAACAACAGTTTAAGTCTACAATAGTTACGTATTCTTCATAATCCTAATACTGATAGGATATGCAAGTGTTCAATCAAAGTAGCAGCAGGCTGCCACTTTGCTTTGAACTAACAGCATGGTAATAGTAATAACAGCAGCAAAATGGAAACCAGCTAAACCTGAATTTTGTACTTGCTTAGCCATCCTTGTCTTTCAATATATATGAAAGGTAGTCCAGATAAGAAGAAGACACTTTCATGAAGAAAAAAGCTACCCAGGCATGCCAGCTGAAAGTCACTGAAATGTGTAATCAAGTACTGCATAAAAAAAATCAATAAATAAGAAAAACATTATCTGTTAGGAAAATAAAAGCCTTAATAGCATATTGGAAACTTAAACTATAACTTAATTGACAACCTGCCATCATTGACCAAATAAAATTATTAGTTTCATTTGATCACTAACATGGTATAAACGTCATAAGAAAATAACATAACCAACACACTTAGTTGAAGTGATCTATCACTGAATTGTCCTTCTAGTTTTTTCTTTCTCAAAATAATTACATAACACTAAATCGTGATTTAGTATAATTGAAGGATGCTTAACACAAATCTAACTATTGTGCATGCAATATAGTGCGGGCTTATGTTTTCTTTTACATGTTTCTGTGGCATATTTTTTTCATTTTCCATTAACACATGCAAATAGATAAATGCACTATAAAGTTTATATCAAATAGTTAAAATAAAATTCACCATTTGATTTCTGATCATATCAAATACATATGCTTCCATACATTAAAATACTAATACTCCAACTAAACAGGGTAACAAAATTAATTACATTATAGTAGATAAAGCATTAGCCAACAGTTTAATAAAATAATAATAAAAAAATGTCGATGGTCTCTTCATGGAAAAATCACAAAACAAAAAACATATATATATGTAAGCCTTTTCCATATTTTTTAAGGAAAACTATTTTTCAGTTTCAAAAATAATCATTTGCGCAGACCTAATCATTTGAAAATGAAGAGAGGAAAAGAAAAAATCAATTCAAAAAACTTTCCAAACAGAGATCTCATAATGAGCAAGCTACGATAATGCAATAAATAAATATTCACAAGCAAGCACAGACTTCCATCAAAATTTATCCAACACAGCACAAACACCAAAAAGATTACAGTAAAACAAGCATTATCGTAGTTTCCAAATGAATTATTAGCATTGAGCAAAAGATCTACTGAGCATTTCCGCAATCTCATGCAGGAAACTAAAATCGTCAAAAAAAAAATTAACGCGAAAATTAGAGCCGCAAAGACGGAAATGCATAAAAAAAAATAGATCCAAAAAAGAAATAAGAAAGAAAAAGATGAAATCAAAAGGATTATCGAAGGAAAGAAAAGAGAAAGAAGAGTTACCAGCCAGCAGGATTCGATGAGAGAAGCCATGAAAACGGAGAAGAAGAGGGCTTTTTGTTATTATTGTTAATATTTTTAATTTTTGGTTAAAGAGAGAATGGCAAAGAGCAAAAGAACAAAGTGAGAGTGCGAGCATGCCTCATGAAGCATTGGCATAAGCAGAACCACGAGATGAATGAGACAGACTGTCAGCACAAGGCGAATCTGGGCTCCCGTCTATTTTTATCCTCCCCATTCGGCTTTGGGCCAAAACCTTTTATTTAAATATTTTTCTTAATACTCCTATTTTATTTAGTTGTTTTTAATAATTTCATATAAAAAATTCTTAAATATATCAGATTTATTATATCAATGCAATCAAATAATAATATATATTTAATTTTTTTATTTTTATACTAATAAATAAAAATAAAATTATTAAATATGTATTATTGTATAATTTGTACTGATGATATGATATACTCGGTATATCTAAAAAAATTTTTTATATTAATGAGTTAAGAGCTTACAATAAAATTAAAAATAATAGCAATTTATATTTATTATTTGATTTAATGGTAATAAAGTAGGATACTTTAAAAAATTATTAAATTAATTAATTATATTTTAAAATGAAAAATAATTTTCCATTTTATGTAAATTGAAATGAAGTTAGTTTAATTGATAGAGTTGAAAATAATCATAGGCATATATTTGATATTTAGGTTTGATGATAAAGAAATCAAAACTTGGTATACTAATTAAAATTACTTAAAATGTAGCATAACATTTAACCAAAATAATATTTTAAAATTTGAGTGTTAATACCACAGTAGAACTAAATATTATAATTTCCGAAATTTTAATGCCAATAATTAGATTTATTCTTTTCGCAAAATATTAATATAAAATCAACTTTTTGGGGAAAAAAAAAATTAACAACGTGAATACTAACTACTTGCTGGATTCAAGGATAAGAAAAACTATCGTCTGTATTCGTAACTAAAATAACTTAAATCTCCATCATGAATCGCATGCCTTCGATATGAAACTTTGCTTGTTCAATATAAAAATAAATGTGAATTTTTGTTTCATTAGGGATAGAGTATTATTTGGTGTCCGATTAAATTAAAGAATTAATCTGATTAATTTCAAGAGTGTTAGTAAAATTCTTGAAAAGTGGCAAATATCTTTTTAGGAATATACAAAGTAACTGCATATTTATATGAAATTCAAAATTCCATATAGAATATTATTATTCATAGTCAATAGCCATATGTGAGCATTTGGCTAGCCCTGTAGCCCAACACATTCATATAGAATATTATTATTCACAGTCACTCAATTCTGGTCATATATACCTTCTCCAAATCAATGTCGCTTTCGTCAACATTTTGGCTAGCCCATGTGATGTGGGTTTGACTCTGCGTGCATCCACATGCTAATTACTAACCTTATTTATTTACTTCCACAAATCATATGTTTGTTACTCCGGCTCATGATTTCACATGACAAGTTTTATTTTAGA
>CATIWF010171889.1:0-21493 GCA_949630135.1 Balakata baccata
AAGAAGAATATAATTCAATTAAAGTTCGAAACTTCACAAAATATCAAACAAATAGATTGGAATACCTTTGATATATTTTGTAAATATTTTGAATATACTTTGGGAATTCCTCTTTGATATATTTTGTAAATATTTTGAATATACTTTGGGAATTCCTTAGAAATAGTTTGAAAATATTTTGAGTATATCTTAAGAATACTTTGAGTACACCTTAAGAATTTTATAAAAATATTTTGGGTATATCTTTAGAAATTATATGAAAATACATCGAGTTTATTTTGGAAATTTCTTGAGAATTTTCTAAAAGAAATTACTTGATAATATCTTGAAAATATTTCGGTATACGTTCAAAAATTTCACGAAAATATCTCCAGTATACCTTGGATATATCTAAATTAAATTGTGAAGATTTTCAAATAAAGAAAAAATAAAGAAAGAAGAAGACAAATAAGAATTCAAGTTAAAAATTTAAGATATTATTATGATTTTTTTGTATTCATTTCTATTAAAAATTTAACTTGTAGAATTAAGAATAAATGAAATATACCATCAATAATTGCTGCCACAAATAGCCTTTCACATTGGTTTAGGTTATTCGGAATTTTTGTGAAGTAAGAGGAACTATCAATAATCACCGCCACATAACAGTTCCACCGGAGAGACTATTAGGAGCTAAAGGAGATTCCTTAGGTTTTTTCGATTTTTTTTCCTTATGCAGTGGATTTGGCTTTTCTTCTTCTTTTTTCGCGGGCAAATTTAATCAGCGGTATCTCAACTATCTATATTGTAACAATTCAGTTTTTCAAAAATTATTTTAGTTATAAAATAAAAGTTAAAATAATTTTATATTACAAATAATTTTTGAAATATTAAATTATTACAGTTTATATGGTTGAGGTATCGGTGAAATTCACTTTTTTTTTTTTAAAGCAATTCTGCCTTCAGCTGCTCCTCCTCTTTCTTCTCTTCTTTTTTCTTTTCAATCTTCTCCTCCACATGTTTTGCCTTGCCCTTCGGTGGCCTCTCCTCCTCCAGAGCGGGTGTAGTTCCGACTTTTGTTCAGCTGGAAGTGCATACGGATCTTCATCAATGTAATAAACTTTCAATCAATTTCTCCTTTAATCTGTGAAAATGTCTCATATCGGCATGTTTGGTAAAAATGAAAAAGGAAAATTTTACTTATATTGAAGAAAAAATTAAAAATAGGTGTGAAACTGCCTCAAGGTGAAAAGGAAAGTCCGAAAACTAGCCCAACCACCCTCTCCAACCATCTACAAATGAGTATTAAATAGCAGACTGTTAGTGTTTAGTTATGCGGTGTGGTTCTGCACGTTGTACCCGTTATTGTTTCATAGAATTTTATGAAACAGTTATTGCTCTGTTTGGGAAAAGTAATTTTTACAACATTTTATATTTTTTAATTTTTTTAAAATTTGAAAATTATTTTTAAATAAAAATAGATAAATAGATATTTTTTCTAGAAATATATTTGAAAAAAATAGTTTATAAAAAATTAAAAAAATTAATCAATTAAATTAAAAAAATTCAAAATTTACTTTTGAAACACGAAACAGTTATTCCAAACATCATCTTATCTGTTTATAGGCCCGTAATTGGCAACTAACCATGACACTAAAAAGGATATTTATTAACCAATAAATTTTAAAATACTGATACGATGATTAGCATTCATTTTGAATTTATATTTTCAGTCGAATTTCATATATAAAAAAATATTATTAGGATAAAACTTCATTTACTGTTGCTTGGGTTGGGCTGGGCCGGGCCGGGCCTCATAAAGCTTATCAGCCTAATTTACTGTTGCATTATGTCATATTTCGGGCCGTGGGCAGTCCATCCTTGCCCTCGAATCCTTTTGTCTCTTTAGAGTTTATACCCGATTTTCTTTTTTATGGTGGGAATGGAATAGAGATTAAATATGTGTGAGATAAAAGTGTATCAATTCTTCAAAAATCAGAGAAAATAATGGAATAAATCATCACTATCAAAACAATACTCTTTTTCATTTTTTAATAAATTTTATATTACCTGGTTAGTGAACATAAAATATTTTTATTATTTCTTAATTCCTCAATTTTTTTTTTTTGAAGGAAATCCTTCAATCATTTTGTTTCTTAGCGAACATTAAAGAAAGATCATGGAGTTGTTATACCATGGACCTTAGTCTATATAGATGCAAAAGCCAAAGAGCCATTTGTACGTGTGGCAAATCAAAAAAAGGCTTTAATTCTCATTTTCTATTAATTGGCATTAAAAATAGCTCTATATTTCATCATTTAACAAATATAAATTTATTATTTAACAATTGTAGATTCTTATAATTAAATAATTATAAATTTATTATTTAACAACTGTAAATTCATTATTTAATAGTTGTATATTCATTATTTAACAATTATATGTTTATTACTAAATAATTGTAGATAAATAACTGCAAATTCATTACTTAATAATTGTATATTCATTATTTAACAACTGTAGATTTATTATCTAATAATTATAGATTTATTATTTAACAATTGTATAACAACTGTAGGTTTATTACTAAATAACTATAGATTCATTATTTAATAACTATAAGTTCATTATTTAACAACTGTAGATTCATTATTTAATAATTGTATATTCATTATTTAACAACTGTATATTTATTATCTAATAATTGTAGATTCATTATTTAACAATTGTATAACAACTGTAGATTTATTACTAAATAACTGTAAATTCATTATTTAACAACTATAGGTTTATTATTTAATAACTGTATATTCATTATTTAACAACTGTAGATTTATTATCTAAACAGTAGGTTTATTACTAAATAACTGTAGATTTATTATTTAACAACTATAAACTCATTATTTAACAATTGTAAATTCATTATTTAATGATTGAATTTCACTTAAATTTTTACAAATTAAACTCTTACAAAATCGTATTATCAACATAAAATATATTCATTCACTTGCAATCAATATAAAGAATCACACAAAGACAAATCAAACAAAAAAAAAAAAGAAATAGAAGAAGAATAAAAGCAAACGAGGACGGCTCCATTAAATTGAAAAAATGCATGTGTAAAGACTGTGGAGCATATAGCTCTATACATTTTTGTGCATACAATAAATTGCCAAAATCATGAGAGTCGGCTCAAGATCCACAATACTTGGGTCCAAATATTTATGGGCTTATATCGCTTCATTTCCTAACTGGGCTGAAAAAGAAGATGAATTAGTCGTAAATTTTATAAAAATAGAAAAAACGAGTAAACATTTATATAAATACCGCCTCTTAAAGTTATTATCAAAAATACTGTCTGTACAAAGTTATTTTTTTAAAATATCGTAAATCAAGGTTTACCCAACATTTACTTGATATTCACCCAAGATTGACTTCAAAATTAATGAAAACTAAAGTTATAAAAGTTTTATTAAAAATTTAGATTTACCTCAAAATTAATGAAAACTAAAGTTATAAAAGTTTTATCAAAAATTTAGTTAAGATTTATTCAAGTTATATTTAAGATTTATCCAATATTTACCAAAAAATTAATAAAAGTTGAAATTACACAAAATTTACTCAATATTTACTAAACAATTATCCAAATTTTGTCTAAGGTTTACTCAAGATTTACTACAAAATTAATGAAAATTGAATTTACAAAAGATTTATCAAATATTAATCAATGTTTACTTAAGTTATATCAAATATTTATAAGAAAATTAATAAAAGTTGAAGTTACACAAGGTTTATCAAATATTTATTTAAAATTTACTCAAATTATACCAAATGTTTACAAAAAAAAAATTAATAAAAGTTAAAGTTACATAAAATTTACTCAAAATTTACCAAAGTTTACCCAAAAATTACTTAAGACTTACTCGAGATTTATCCAATATTTAACAAAAATTTAATAAAAATTAAAGTTACAAAAGAATTATCCAAGATTTATCTCAATGTTTATATGAGGTTTACTTGATATTTATCACAAAATTAATGAAAATTAAAGTTACATAAGATTTACCCAATATTTACCTATTATTTATCCAATGTTTACCCAATATTTACCATCAAATTAATGAAAATTGAAATCACAAAAAGTTTGTTAAATATTTATTTAAGATTTATTCAAGTTATATCCAATATTTACCCAATATTGATAAGAAAATTTATAAAAGTTGAAGTTATATAAATTTTATCTAAAATTTATCTAAAATTTACTCAATTTTTAACCAACATCAAGTCAATATATTTATTAAAAATTACCAAAGATCTATCTAAGGTTTACCCAAATAAATAACCTTAATTAAATTAATTAAATATAAGTTTACATTTTTTTTAATTAAAGTTTGTCCAAGGTTTATTTTGGTAATTAAGTTAATTAAATTTATATTTATATTTTTTTTACTAATTAAGTTAATTAAATAATAATTAAAAATAAATAAATATATATATAAAGATAAATAGTGGTTATACAAATTAATAAAATTCTTAATTCATATTTAAAATGTAAAAAATAACTATTTTATATCTTAAATAAATAAAAAATATGGTAAATATACAGTAAAATCTAATATTTTAAAAAAATAAAAATAAAATATAGAAATTTAAAATGAAAATACAAAAGTTTTATCGATAAAATTGAAAAAATCTTTTAAAAGTAAATGTTGGGTGTAAATTTTCCAAATTAGTTTGTAAGCTGGTACTATTAGCAGTCAATTACCTCAATCTTTAAATCCAATAATTATATTAGTAATTCCAAAAATAATATGATTTTTTCAAGCTAATTTGCATTTTCATAAGTGGCGGATCAGCCACATTTATTTGAGAATAGATAATTTTATCTCTTCAATTTTTTAAAATATATATAATATTATATAAAATTATATTATTTTTAGAATTCATATTTTTTAAAATATATGTAATATTATATAAAATTATAAGGATTTACATTTCTGAAAGATGATAGAGGTCTAGTTTTCCTAACTCTTTACATTCTCGGATTCAGGGTCATGGCTCGGCTTACTTTTTCAACGTTTGATAGGCTGCACCAGCCAACTCATACAATTCTTTTGACCTTATTATGGAATAGCTCCTAATAAATTATAGTTTATCCAACATTTAATGTGAATTAATTAATTAGGCAAACCCACAAATTTATCCAAAGTCAATAATGGGAACACACCTTGTAGATTCTATTCAAAGGACAAAAAGGCATGGACAAATAGGATAAGTAAAGGAATTACAACTCAATTACAAGATTGAAATATTCAAGTAAATACCCCCACACAATTTACAAATCAACTTGCTTCTTCCCTTTCTTTAGAATTTTGCAACGTACATACTTTTCCATATGGGTATCAATATTAATAAAAAGCAACATAATTATGGATTAAGATTGACTTCAATAATTGAATTAAAGGCAATTAATATAAAAAATCATGAATTTTACCCATTTTTACAATTATATCAAATTGTATAAAAATTTTATATAAATTATATGAACTTTCATTTTCGTAATAAATTTAGTTTCGATATCTTAGAAATAGCTTCTAAACATAGCTGGTGCTGATGTAGACTATCATATGATATTTTTAAAAAAAATTTTATGTCATATATCAGTCTACATCAGCATCATGTTAGTGTCAATTAGAATCGGAATGCGATTCCAACTCACTAGTAGAAGTTCATATAATTTATACATAAATTTTATAAAATTAGATGGAATTATAAAAATTGAGAAAGTTCATAATTTTTTATATTATTTGTTGCCCTTGAATTTATATCCAACAAGTATGCTCTGCTTCTTAGAAACTCTCTAGAGTCCTTTGCCTTTGAAACTTCATTAATGTGAACAACCCATTTTAATATATTTTTAAAACTTATTTTAAACGTGGTAAATGGTGTGCTAAGTTTAGGCTTGTTCCTTCACTTGTATGAAAGGTTTTTATTTTGCTTTCTTACTTTTCTGATTCAAGTCTAACCCCGAAGGCGGCTGCATAATTTTCAGTCAAAATTAACAATTTCTAAAATAACAAAATTATTTGAAGGAATATCTAATTTTGTATCTTCCATGATTGGTGGATCAAATCTATTTGCATGGGTCCCTAGTTCTCAAGCAAACATATGATACTCACCGTTGGAGACCCATCATGCATGTAGTCTGCTCCCACAGAAAAAAGAAAACAAAAACCCACTAGCCATATAATTTCCTTTCTTTAAAAAAAAAAAAAAGAAAAGAAAAGAAAAAACATTGATGAGCACCCTTTGGTTTTTGGGTAGAGGCCAATTCAAAACAAAATAAAGGAATCCAGCAATTTTGGATTTGATTGTCAAGTGCATCTAAATCCCACATCCTTTGCAATCACATGAAATTGGTTTATAATTGTGAATAATGGTTCCACTGTATCATATAAGTAAAATTTCATTTACACTTTTAAATACATTTCATTCCGACACGAATCTCTAAATATATAGAGAATTTGTTTGATATTTCGTTGAGAAAAAATGCTTTTCCAAAAAAAATTATAGTTTTAATTTTTTTAAATTTTAAAATCTATTTTTAAAGATAAATTAGTAAATAGATATTTTTTATGAAAATAGACTTAAAAAAAAATAAAAAAAATTAAAAATCTAATTTTAAAACAATAAGAGGAATTCTAAACAATCAGTTGAATTGACGTGATGTAGACTGGCAGCTTCAACTTGCACTGGCTTTGTGGTTTTCATCAACTAATGTTACCTAATTCTTAGAGATGGTTAGAATGGCACGTGAGACAAGCTTTGGGACTTGGACTATAGCTAACCAATCGCCCCAGCTTCCTTCACTACTATTATCCTTACTATTTGCAATAATTTTATTTAAAAAAAGTCCAATAAAATTGGATATAATATCCGATTATTATTTTTATATTACAATCGAATTCATATACACTACGTCACCTCTACAAAATAAGTAAAAACAAAAATTGTAAAAATGAGCTCGGTTAATGAGCTTAGAAAGACAGTGGATTATGAATTTAAAATCAAATCGGTATATTTTCATAAAATATAACATATTTTATATATAATAAAATATAATATATTTCGTACATGATAAAAAAAATATAATATAAGTTGTTGGATGTCACTCTTAGTGTACAATATTAATATAATATGTCTCATATTTTTTTTAAAAAAATCATATTTATTATTTGTATAATTAAATATTTAATTAATTATTAAATGCAAAAGTAATCTATAATTTAAAAATACAATAAACCAAAAATCTCAAATTGTTAAAAAAAAATAGTATAAAAAAGAAGTAAGAAAATAAATTTAAAAAGGAGTAAATAATCCCACATAAAAAAGAAGAAGGAAGATGACATAGTATATTATAAATAATGATGGGTTAAGCCTTAAAAAATATATTTACTTTGATTAATTTGTAGTTAACTCATATAGTTTTAGAGTCAATTTTTTTATTAAACAGGTTAAATTCACTAAATTAGACCAAATTTAATAATTAAAATTTTTTTTGTATAAAATTTAAAAAAATAAAAAAAAAACCGGTCAACCTAGTATTGTTTCCAATTTTTTTAGTTGAATAGGCCGGATCACTAGTTTTGAAGGTAAAAATCGCCCGGTCTAGGGCCCATTTTCCGGTTGAACAAACCGGACCAGGCTGATTTTTAGAACATGGAATAAAAAGTTGAGGCATACAAAAAGAGGAAAAAAAACAGATTTAAATCCATTGATTTGGTCATACTACTTCTTAAATAAGTAGTTAAGATATCAAAATTAAAAATATTCTTAATTTAATAGAGCGTGGATGTGTTGATACAAAACTTTTCTAATTTAATAAGATATCTCGAATTTAATATTTGGTTATACAACTATTTTAAAACTTTTAAAAAAATATTTCACCACCTTCGAAATTTTACATAGTACGCTATGAATTAATTGGATTAATTCTAATGCTAGATTAATAAAAAAAGCATTTTTAATTTGAATTTTAATATCTAAATAGATTTTCGAAATTCAACTATGAGAGTAATAAAAAAATTAAAATAAGTTTAATATATTTAACATTTAAATATATATATATATATACAAATTAAATTACCTTTTGCATAGTCAATTTTCTAAATTGTTTTGTAATAATAATCTTATGCATAAAAATACAATTAACTAGTAATTGACAACATAAAGAAACATGCACTTATAAATTAAGCCAACATGGAAATTAATGCATTTTCACATTATAAATTCTTACTAGCTGTATCAATGAGTAAAGTAATTAAATAATATATAGCTAAATATGGTAGGGTCCCAAAGCAGAGAATAACATATACTAATTATAAAAGGTGCATATAGTATTGTTGCTGTGTACAATGTGCCTAACATGTGATGGCTAACATGGGATAAATAAATAAAATGTATATTTACTGTATGATGAGGCAAGTTGATGCAAGTTGGCTAGTGAGTATGTTAATAAAGAAAATTCCTGGAACAGATGTATTTGATGTCCATATAAATTATATTTTATATTAATGTAGATATTTCGAGTTCGAGTTCTGAGTATGTATCTACATTAAAATTCATGAAAAAGTATTTTGCTACTTTTGAGGCTTTATCCGACACGAGTAGAATTAGTCTCAGTATGTAGTTTTAGTTGACTAATTGAGAATACATGTTATCTAAAAAAAATGAAGTGTCTTGTATATCATTGGATAAGAAAATCTTAGAGCACATATGTATATAGCAATTAATCTTACTATTAATTCTTAAACTTCTTAATTAGCAAGCCCCTTTGAATAATAATTATCATGAAAATTTTAAGCTGAAAATGTCAAAAATTAAGAAAATCTTGTGATTCTTAAGAAAAAATTACGATATTCTCCAAGTCTGCCTGATGCACTTAGTACTATTTTATGGCAAGACTCGATGTGTGTCTCTTGACCTAAAAGAATTACCTGTAAATTTTTTAAATATTGTGTGAAAATAAAAATAAATATATATGTGTAGAGAGTATTGTTTTATTGGAGGAATGGAAGTTTCTTCAATGGGAAGAGAGACGTGGTGAAGAATGGGAAGTATCCTAATGAAGGGTCCACTAGAAACGTGGAAAACTGTGGGTGTGGATATGAATTGTATTATGAAGCAATACTTCCCAATCACACAAAGGTGTAAATGCAACAATGGATGTTTCCTCATGTATTCCTTGATGAAATATATATATATATATATATATATATATATATATTTAAGTCATATTCAGTCCTTTAATATGCTCATTTTCATTATTTAGTCTCATATAATAATTTTTTGTTCAGTTAGTCACTTGAACTCCTTATTTGGTTCATTTTACCCCTATTCAATTCGTAAAATATGCATAAGACATCATAATACTAATATAGTAAAGAAAAATGTTTATTTTTATCAACTGTTATATTAGCTATCATGTCAGTAATAAAAGACTATATATTCAGTTTTACATATTAGATATGTAGCAAATTGGACCAAAAATAGAATTTAGGTAGCTAAGTGAACTAAAGATCGTCGCAGAGAGCTAAATAGCGAAAACAAATATTTTCGGAACGCTGGGTATGACTTAACCCTATATATATATATATATATATATATATATATATATATATATATAAAAGACATCATGTATGAAATGGGACAGTAAATATTTCTTCTTCTTTATCTAGAGATCTCGAGTTTGAAACTTCGGTGAAGCATCTTTAAAATTTGAGAGAGAGCAATTTTCAGAAAAAATTTTAAGTAGATTCAATCTACCATGTTATTTATAAACTAATTCAATTACATGATAATATACATTTAATTGTTTTATTATTATTAATTAATGTGAATATAATATGCATATTATTTTATAATTAAATTAGTTTATTGATGATATAATAACTGAATTTGCCTAAATATTTATCTATTTTTCACTGTCAACCATCAAGTTACGTGGAATTGGCAACTTTTACAATAGACATGGGTTGAGGGTTTGCGTCAAAAGACAGCTAAATTCAAAACACATTAAGGTAGAAGACTTGGATTCCATGTGTTAGGCTAAGTGTGTCTCTTTTAATTTCTTTTCCTTCAAGTCACAAATTAATAAAATATGCTTAATTTCCATCTTAATTAGACAGAGAAAGAAATTGTGTGTGTGTTTTCTACATGATCCACGTTTTTGGGAATGTTAATTAAAAAAACAAATATATTAATTTGGTAAGAGGGATTTGTTTTGATTAATTTCATTGTCCACTTGCTTTCCACATTTCTCATATTTAAAGAAAGAATTATGTATAATATTAATAAGTTGTTCAACAGTAGAAGAGCTTTTTACATCTAATTATTTTTTGTATTTGTCACTAGACTAGTTTAAATCCGCACCGGACATGCTTATTAAAGAGGTAAATATAATTTAAATTCAAAACTTTTTGATTAAGGTATAAAATACCTTTACTATTTTATATCACCTTTATAGGATTAATCCATCTAATTTTTAATTAATTTAATTACAAGCGAAGAAAATTAAGAATGTAAAAAATAGGGAAATATTGTCAATATAAAGAATCTCAACAACAATTTGTTAGACAATTCATTATGTTCGTCACATGTTGCTCAAATTGTTCCCATTTAACTAATATAGACCAATTTCGTAAAGAAATTTGGAATGATTTGCCATACAATTTCATTAATTTTGAGTACACAACAACTTAATAATTTTATCAAATTGCCTGAAATTGTTTCCTTCGAAATTAAAATTTTAGTTCAAATCAATTAATTATAAAGATAAATTAAGTTTTTAATTTCTGTAGTTTATGCATTTCCTTAATTTGGTTCTTAACGTTGTTATTTCACGCATTCAACTATCGAACTCCTTATTTTTACCCATATATAGTACATATATTAAAAGAAATTTAATTAAAAAAATATTTTTTTCATTTTTTTTTCCATTGAGAAAATTATTAGGTGAAATATAATTTGATGAAAATAAAAAAAAATACTAAGATTATATATCTTAGCATTTTCTAGTTATAATTTATTACCCAAAAAGGAAAATAAAAACTTTATCATTTCTCTTTCTTTCTTTCTTTTTTTCTTTTTCTTTCCATTTTCCCAACTATGAAACTCTAAATTGATGATTATTCCTTTGATGACATCGTCTTCATCATGACGATTTATTGGTATGATATATTGAATTATATTATTAATCACATTCTATTTATTTGTTATGATTGCATCAATATTTTAATTGCTTTGCAAAGTATTTATAATTAACTTATCATATTTGTTTCGAAAATTAATTAGCAATTTAGCAAATAGAAATATAACAAAGAAAGTTAAATATTAAACAAAAAAGGAAAAAAAAAATAGAAAGAAACTTTTTGCCATAATGCGAAGGGCAAGTCATTGTAATTAAATTTATCTATTTTCTTATTCAAATAGTTCCAAACACACTTTTTTCCATTGATATTCTTATATATTAATAACCTTTTATCAAACTTTTATGGCCAACTTTTTAAAAAGATAAACAAAAATGAGAATTAAAATCAAAATTAAAATGAAATATTAAATACTATTAATTGAATTTTAAAAATAATTAAATAAAACAAAAAATTAATGCTTCATCCATATTAATTATTAAAAGTAAAAATTTGGAAGTGCCTCTTAATTGTGAAAGCATGTATGGGGTAAAATGAATTAATTTTAATAAAATTTTTACATATGTATTAAATTATTACCAAAAATTTTGATGTTAGTTTTAGATTCTAATACTAAATACTTGAGTTAATTCATGCTGATGTGGACACTAAATTTGTTATTATAGCCACTGAATTTATTAAAGTGGATGTGGAAAAAATATTGAACACTGAAATTTAACTTGCTTAAAAATTTTAGTATAATTTTTTATTTTAGTATCAATTTAATATATATATATAAATTCAAATAGAAAAAAAAAATCATTTTAGTCCGTGTGTATGGTATAAGCAGCAGGCGTGTTGACTGTTGAGCAGGCAAAAAAGGCGCGCAGTGAACAGTAGATACTAAATAGTGGGGGGATGACTGGATGAGGAAATAAGGAGAGAGCGAAAGCGAAGTATGCGCCGAATCAACCGCGGCCAAGCAGGGTCTATAGTGATCTATACCATATCACCCACGTTCACAATAAATGGGGCCCTCTCTGTCAATTTTTCCTTTCCCATTCTGATTTGGAAAACCAAACTTCAAAAATATTTTTCATGCCTACACCCTAAATAATCACGTGCATTTATTATACCCACAATTAATTAATTAATTAATTTCCTAAATACACTTAACCCTTCATAATCAATTTTGGTGTTTAGAAGTTACCCCTAATCACTAATCACCCCCATGATATATATATAAACCTCTCCTTGCTTCCCCAATGAGTTAGGTGACTTGCGAGCTCTGTTCTCTTCTTTCTTTCTTTATTTCTCTGCTTTCTTCCTCTCAAAGAATTCAGCGGACAAACTTCTCTACTTCTAAATTTATATACCATGGATTGGGTTCGAGGTGATTCTATTGGCTACGGAAGCTTTTCTACGGTTAATTTGGCTATACCCAGAAATTGCTCTGCTCCATTGATGGCTGTGAAGTCTTCTGATCTTTTAGACTCTGTTCAGCTCGAAAACGAGAGGGATGTTTTAAATCAGCTTAGAAATTGTGAGCATATTATCCACTGTTTTGGAAGCGCTGAGACTGTTGAAGATGGCCATAGATTGTTCAATTTGCTTTTGGAATATGCTCCCGGTGGGAGTTTAGCTCATTGGATGAAGAAGAAGTGCAGGGGTTGCTTGCCGGAATCGGATGTTAGACACTACACAAGATCGATTCTAAAAGGTCTTCGTGATATTCACGCAAAAGGGTTTGCTCACTGTGATATAAAGCTTCAAAATTTGTTGTTATTTGAGCATGGCGAAGTGAAGATTGCAGACTTTGGATTGGCAAAGAAATCAGGGGAGAAACAGGGTAAAGCAGAATTCCGTGGAACTCCTCTGTGTATGTCTCCGGAATCCGTCAATGAAAACGAGTATAATTCACCATGTGATATTTGGGCTCTTGGGTGTTCAGTAGTTGAGATGATTGCCGGAAAACCAGCATGGAACTGCTCGCCAGAGACGAACATGGCAGCCTTATTGATTAAAATTGGAGTAGGCGATGAATTGCCACAAATCCCTCAAGAATTGTCCAAGGAAGGCAAGGATTTTCTTTCCAAGTGTTTTATTAAGGATCCTAAAATGAGATGGACGGCGGATATGCTTTTGGATCATCCTTTTGTTGCAAATGATTCAACTGTTACATTGAACGTTGAATCATCATCACCAAGGTGTCCTTTTGAGTTTCCAGAGTGGATTTCAGTTCCATCTTCATCACCCAAATCTGAATTATGGTCTCAAAGGAAAGAGGACTCAATAATTGATTGGTCTGCTTTGTCCTGCTCGCCATCACCAGCGGATAGACTCCGGCGGCTGGGCAGTGATCAGGATTGCAGTTGGTCTTTTTCTGATAGTTGGGTAACTGTAAGGTGAAACAGAGCCGGCAAAATTCAATTCAACACAAACAAATTGGAGGACTATTTCAATTCTTCTTCTTTTTTTTCCAATTTTTAGGTCACATCCAAAATTCAGATTCCATGAATCTGATTTACTTGTTAATATGAATTTTGCAGAAAACATATGTATTTAGGCTGACGTTAGCTTTAGGTGATTCAGAACTCTTGATCGGTGGCTCTGTGTGGCCGAGTGTACAGAAACAAATATTTCTTTTTCCTACTGAAATAGCAGAGATAAATTACTTTTCCGAGAAAGATGACAATTTGCAGATGTTCTTTTATTATGTGAATCCTCCTTTTGATGAATTTATTAATATTCAGAAGAAAAAAATAAATAAATAGCCAGGTTACTTTCTGAACTCTTACGAACATTGAACAGAGTGCTTGATGAACATGTAATCTTTATAGCTTTTTCATTTTTGTAAAAAAAAAAAAGTTGATATATTATTCTATTTAAGGATAAAACTGTTTTAACACGGGGTGGTTTGATTGGTATTTTGAAATTTTAAGTTGTAATCTCTTCACCACTATCATCCTATAAACATTTAATACTTCTATAGTAAGTTTAAAGAAATGTTTTTATAGTACATTCAAAGAAATGACTGCATTTATTTCTTAGCTAAGAATCCTTTGGATTTTTAGTGAAAAAAAAAAAATAAGTGGATTTATGAAGTTTTGTTTATTTATTTAAAATAATTTTCAAATGATTTGAATTGGCAGGGTCACCTGTCATTCTTCAGAATTTGGTGGAATTGCTACCTAAAATGTGCTTCTTTTTGTAGTTTGTTGAGAGATGTTAGTAAAAGGTTTTTCCAACTCCACTATCCCCTAACATGATTAAACTTCATAAGGAATAAAGCAAAAAAAAAGTTGAACACACTCTATTTTCAGACATTCTACATTTATCTTTGGTTGGTGAGCATTCTTTATTTTTAGATGTTCATCTCTCGTCGTCAATTAATTAGAAAATGAGGGATGGAGAATATTTAGAAAAAGACTTAAAAAAAAGGTAAAGAAATGGAGAGAAAATTATGAATGTTTCACAGTGCTGTTATTGTATTTTATAGGCTCACTTAATATTTAGAACCATTAAATTTTTTATTTTTTATTAAAAAGTTAATAGAATATTAAAAATTTAAATGTAGGTGTACTGTAAAAGTCCTCTTTAACCTTTTAAATGATTGGCCATATCTTTCAATTAAAAGCAGTATCATAATAAATGTGAATCATGCCATTATTATCAACAGAAATGTCGGCTTAGAGATGCATATTTAAGTTAAATTTGCTATGCCAACTGCTAATGTATGAATTAAGAGAAACTGTTGGTGGTAACTGAAAACCAGTCACATGGAATTCTCATGCCTGAATTAAGTAGGTGTGTGTATTGGTTAGTTTAAAATTGAACCGAATTTTAATAAATCGAATCGAATTGATATATAAAAAAACTGAATCGAACCAAAATATATTATGAATTATACCTAACCGAAATGAAATATTTCAATTTAGTTCGGTTCAGTTTATTCGGTCACTATCAATAAAAAAAAATAATAAAAAAAAATTTACGTAAATTATATTTGCATTGAGTCAATTAAATGGTAGTATTTTAATTTGTGATAAACTCGGTTTAATTTATTAATATATATAGTCCGCCACTGGCTTAGATCAATGTCAGTAATATGTAAATCCCCCTCCCTGACTTGGATTCGAGTCTCCTACAAACTAATATATATATATATATATATAACAGGTTATTTTGAATTGTTCATTAATGTTCTTTTAATGGTGCACTTTAAAAAAATGGTTTTTGCAACAAAACGACACCGTTACAACACGAGTATGAAGCATTCCACTCCCATAATCCCAACGCCATTTTTCAGTTTACAGCAACTATTTCATAGCTTTTTTGGCAAGCGTTGGACAGTGACCTGAAACTCAAAATCTGATAAAAAAATTAAAATCAGTAAAATAAGAACATACTCATAGAATAAAAATCATAAATCCAGACAAGTTTCTCAAATGGGTAGCGAGCAAAATCATAGGTTTACGAGAATTTGTTTTTAAAAAAAAAAAAATCATTCTTTACTGCAAGGGCTAAAAGGGAGAAAAAGAGACTCACTTATTATGAAATTTAGAAACAGAAAAAATACATGTAATTGTTTTATTCTCGTTGATTAGTGTGATTATAATATATATACATGTTATTTTATGTTTGAATTAGTTTATAAATAATATAGTCGAATGAATCTATCTAAGAATTAATCATACGAGCTGCAATACTTAGTTGATGATTAACTGCTGATTAAACTACAAGCAGTAAATGGGAGCCAGCCATGATTTGGATTTGGTTAGAGATTCAATTGTTCTTTGTTGCTGGTTGTCGGTGCCGTGTGGATCATTTCTCACGCTATAGCTATGAATCATTAACAACTTTATTTTCAATATATATAATTTTTTGAATTTGGCTTATATGGTTAAACAATCATAACAATCCTGAATGATTAAGAGCAAGCAAATGTCTTTTTGCACTAAAGGGGAAAGAAAAGAAAATTTAAGCAAATCGCAAAACCCACCGACATCTTCAAAATTCAAATTAAAGATTTGGTGAAATCTTTTACGGGTCCAGACAATATCCCTTGACCATAAGCCAGATGACCCATTTCTGCTTCTCAGGAGGTTTCCTTACCCAACTTCACCCCACCAAATCCGCTGTGTTCTTTTTTTTTTTTTTTTTTCAAAAATTACATGGAATGACCTCTTTGCAAAACAAATTACCAGTATAACTTCATTGTATTTCGTTAATCAAAAGTCCATTCTAAGTTTACTCTTTTCCATTTTACCGTTTTATTTCAAATTAAACAAACATTATCTAATCTCGTAAAACACGGTACAAGACTCTAGTCAGATTTCTTCCCTTCTTTCTATCTCTGTTTGTTTTATTTGGGCAGTAATAAACTATATCACTCATTTCATTAATTCCATTTTATTTCCTCCATCGGCTTCATGTCTGCTGCCCTTGTGTTCATTTTTTTTTTTTTTCAAATTGCTAGGGCATTAGCAGATCTCTTCAATCTTTTCTTTGTTTGGTTTCAAAAACATAGAAGCAAGTGAAATTTTCCAACATAAAAAGGGAAAAAGGGGGAGAGAATGATAATTGCCATTTTGTTTCTTATTCTGCTTAATACATATAAATATGGTTCAATATGATAGCATATCAACTTTTGCTACCGCGCTTCTGTAAATTAAAATTCTAAATAACAGTAGGCAATTCTTAAAATTCTAAATATTCTCGATTTTCTTTCCTTCGTTCAGTATTGTTCCGTTCAATTATTTTCTTTCCAATGCTTATCGCAGTACACGAATGTCATTATATTGTTCATACATGTACACATACAGTTACTATAACAGTTATAGTGTTACAAAATTTGAATTATCATTAAAAATAAATTAAATTTGCACAGGATTTTGTATCATATAATATCAATATAACCTCCATATAACAAATATAAATTGGTTTGTATAGTAGAAACAAATTGAAATGCAACATATGTGCAGAAATTCGTATTATATATCACCAGTATAACCTACATATAATATTCAAATAGTGTCGCTATTATTTGAGAGTTAAATATTTAATATAAGAATAACACACTTGTTATTTTGAATATGTTATATCTTAATTAAAAAAATATTGTATTTCTCAACATTAAATCAATACATGATTAAAAAATATTATTATTTTCATTTGATGTTACAAAATTTTGTTTCAACATTGAAAATAAAATAAATTTCTATAGAATTTTGTATATGATAACACCAATATAACATACATATAACAAACATATAACTTGGTTTGTGTGAATGAAAATTATTCATTATTAACATTAATCGTGAATAACTTTTGTTCATATATAACCTGCTTATAGTAAGGAAATGATAAATAAAAACATGCATGACCATTATTTTAAGTTATTTTAAATGAATTCATATAATTAATGATTCTTTAATTTTAACAATTTAAATTAATAAATATCTTAAATTAGGTAACTATTAATTATATTCAAAAAGTGCAAATGGATATTATGAGAAAACAAAAACTCTGAGATAGGGAGAATGGACTACCTTTTATGTCAGAGTATAATAGTAATTACTCGTAATAATGTAGGGATTTGCGTTAAAAACTCTTTTTTTTATTTGTTAGGAGGTCAATAGGCCTTGAATTACACAATATAATAGTTATTTTTTTGTATACGCTATAAAAAATATTAAATTTCTATTAATAGTGGTAGATAGTAGAAAAAAACTTGAACTCGAAATTCCTCACAATTCTTTCAAATGAAAATACCAACTATACATAATTACCCCAAAATCATAAAGATAATGTATAAAAAATTATTACACATAATTTATAACAACCCATTTCGTCTCTTACCAAATAATGCATAATTAAGTTCTGGCTGATAATTGATTTTTCTTAGTTTTGATCTTACTGATAGGTGCACTTGTTCTTGAGGGAAATAGGCATATTCATTTTTTGAGGGTCCATGACCACAAAGCATTGGACCCTCTTGTAGAATTTGGGCTCGACCAGCTTACCTAAAACATAAGCTCTTGATCGAACCATGAAGTTGAGTTCCAATGGCACTGGTTGAGCTGGTGCACCATTTAAACTGGCCAAGCTTGATCCTCCGCCGTAGAGTGGGATATTACTCCCCTTCACCATCACTGCTAGTGATCTCTGACTCTTTCTTGATTGATAGAATTTTCTTATCTGCAAAACCCATAAGTTATCAATCAAAATATTGCATAAATAATCAATTTTTAATGGTTCAATCTTTGCTTTTGCTATAATAAGTCTGTCTCAAAATTAATTTTGGAGCTTAATCAATACGATATTTAATTTTTTATAGTCAATTCATCAAATTTTCATCCTCAAAATCTATCTTTCAAGCAATGTTTTCTAACCCAATCCAGTCGATGAACCGAAATATATATACAGAAAATCAATAATAGAAGGCTTAATCAAAATTGAACCGGAACTGTACTGAATTTTTACAATCAATACAAATTAAATCTAAATTCATTTTGTAACGAAGTGATCATAAAAATAAAATAAAAGAAGACAAATTGATACTTGATCAGATGATAAACAATTAATACGAATAATTATTCCTAAAGCATAAAAAATAAAAAAGTGCTATATTGAATGAGAATTACTTACTGTTCCAGTAGCCACAGTAAGTTGAGAGTAGGATAGATCAAGAGGAGTTGAAGTAACATGGACTCCAAAGAAAGTAGCAGTATTTCTAAATGTGAACTTGACCGTACAATTCATTGACACCATTTCTGTTGCTACTCCTGAGAAATCCGCACCAGCTTGCACAGTAAATTGATCAAAAACTATACTCTACACCCAAGAAAAAAATCAAAATTTTCATTCCAAATATTATTATTTCAACCAAGATTATGAGAACGATTACTTGAATAATTACCTTCATGGTGACGGTAGGCTTTTGAGGCCTACTTGCACCCCAAAGAATCAAAGAAAACAAAGAAAAGAGAAACAAAAAGCCCCCAATAAAAGCAAGAAAATAGCAACGGCGAGAGAAGCCATAAGGGGGAATATCACCAGCAAGAAGACCCTCTTCTTCAATGGCATCAAATTCCTTCCACGGTTTCCGGCCAGCTTTCCTGTTGGATTCGTCCTTCTTACGGTGGTGGTGGGGCTTTAGGGAACCGGAGAAGCCGGTGGACGAGGAGTCGCGGGAGCGAGGCCCCAAAGAAGAGTTGGAGTGGGAATGAGGAGGAGACCCCATAGGGCTGAGCACAGGAGTAGAGTGGAATGAATTTGTGGTTTTTTCTCCATCATGGGAATCCCTTGATGGGCTCTGAACGTAGTATACAGGGCGGCGAGGCGGCGATGATGACCTTGCCGGAGAAGACTGAGTTAGGCTGCTCACCTCTGAGTCTGTCTTTGAGAGATGAGCTGACATTGTTGTTTTAGAGATGTGGGTTCACAGGTTTTGCAGAGGAAATGGACAACTGCTGCTGAAGAAGAAGAAGAAGAAGAAGAAGAGTGTGATACTGCTTGATTATGTGGTGTAGGGTCTCTAGAACGCAGGATATGGAGAAGCACGTAGGTGTTTGATTTGTTTAATGATATCGAAGTGTTTGATTATTAAGGCAATTAATAGGGAAGGGTGGCCTTGAGAGTAATTAGCTGGGATTGTCTACTTCATTTTTTCTTTCTTATTTTTTACATCATCCTGTTATACGCCGTATATTAAATTTAAGATCTTCATAATTATTGAGCTGCCCCAATTAGTCCATCCCTTCTCATTTATTTTACAGGCTTTTTATTGTCAACTCCACGTTCATGAAAATGATAAATTCCCTTGAAATTAAACATGATTCAACTCATTAGTAAGAAGATAAGATAATAAGATTTTTTTCTAACAAAATTAGAAATTTTGAATTCAAATTTTAAATATATCGTTATTTTAAAATTTATAAAAAAACATTTTGCTGTTGTTGAAGTTCTATTTAATATGAGCAAAAATAGTCTAACCGTGATTTTTACAAAAAGAAATAAATAAATAAACATGATTCATTATCTACCAAAAAAAAAATGCATTCATTTATAATTGTCATTATGAATTAAAATTTAAAATTTAGTGAAAATCTTATAGTTAAGTAAAGTAGCACAAAAACAATTAAAAAAAAAAAAGAGATCCATCTCACGATTTTCCCGATCCTTGGCAAGAAAAATCCAGGATCTAGCAGGTGAATCAATCGGTGGGCACTGAATGCGTACTTAAGTAGTCTTCTCACGTGCTAGACAGCTTGCCTACAGTTGGGTTGACCCTCCTCTGTTTTTTGCAATTTTAAAATCAGCACGTGAAAAGGAAAATTTAAGAATTACTGCCTAATATTCCCCGAGTTCTCTAGAAGATATATATTTTAATTCATATAAACCCACTATAAATTTTTAGTCTTTTGTCAATTACATATTCACACTTTAGCATAATTGTCAACAATCAGCAAACTTTTTGATCTGAAAATTGGCTGTTAACTGTGCCTATTTTTTATAAATGAATTAATTTTAACTACCGTTACTAAATTTTATTTTTATTACAGTGAAATTATAGAATTTTTTCATAAAAAAAACCATTTAACTAAATTTTTATTTTACTAAAATTACTTACTATTAGATTTTCAGTATTAGATTTATAGTGACAAGCAAACTATCACGTTAAATTTTCCGTGACACGTCAGTAATTTATATATGAAAACTGGTCGAAAATAATTTTAATAAAATAAAAATATAATAAGTCACTTTTTAAGACAAAAAATAGTTATATAATATTGTTGTAATTAAGCGATGATATATGAAATTAACTATAAAAAGGACAGCTTAGAGATTGTCAATTTGAGAGGGAGGTAGGGAAGGACAGTGTAGCATGGGATTTTGCAGATCTTAGGCTGTGGAAGCATGGGAGAGATCATCTTTCGCATCCACACCAAACTCTACATTCACCAACTAAATAATCTATATGTAATTTTAAACCGACTGTGATTCAGCAAATATATATTTTATGTAAGACTGTCCCAAACTTAAGCACTGATGGATTGCAAAAATAACTGATATAACATTTATGGTTGTTGGCTGGAAAATGGGCTTCAACTATGAGCATCCTCTTCAAGGAATGCATGCACATTTGATAAAGATCAAGGGCAGGGGTTCATTTAGGCAGTCACATTACAGGAAAATTACCATTACTTGAGCAAGGGCAGGTATAGGATCCGACTCAAATATTGGTTACTACAATGAAAAGTATCAATTTACTCCAAAATTCTAATGTTTACTAAAGTACTGTGCAATGATAAATGAGAGAGTGG
>CATIWF010171906.1:0-44298 GCA_949630135.1 Balakata baccata
TCTACTTAAATTAAAACCTTTTTGTAAAAGGCATTCATTTCATCATTAAACATACACTCCGAACCTTACATCATCTGTAATGGCCCGAGGTCATAAACCCTGAATTACAGAAGAATTTGGAGGAAAGAAGATAGCAGAAAGTGATAAAGAAGTCGAAACAGAGCTTAAATAAGGAGCAGATGCACAAAAAGAAGTAGAAGAATTAGACAAAACGAATGAGAAGAAGAGATCAAAGTGACACGAAAGAAAAAGAGAGAAAATTAGAGGGAAATAGCATTTTCTATTCAATAGCCTGAACGATTCAATTACAAACTTGTTATTTATAGTTTTTACCGCAATTCAATGGAAAAGCCGACTAATTCAATTGACACCAAAGCTTAGCCAATAATATTGCATCCTTCCTCTAACATGGAATGACTCGTACTAACTTTTTACTAATCTATAACAATTTATTTACGAACTCATAACAGCCCCAGCTATTTTGCTTCATGCCAAACTTTCCACAACTCATGCTACTGCCATGGCCATCCAGAAGCTATCCATAATCTTCTTGCATCATTTCTTCATAGTTGGGCCTCTTCCTTCAGTTCTGGCCTTGTATTTGCTTCCGTAAAGCCGTGCCATCTAATTGTCTAGTGTTTGGTATCTCTGAACCATTCTTGAGGTTGGTCATGACATCACCTAACTGTTCCAAAGTTTTTTCATTATACAAAATACAGTTAATCATTTCACCACATCATAACAATATTCAGAATCACCATCACACCAATCCAATTGAACACAATTGCATTCAACTGCATTTCACAAATTACACAATCATTCTCAAACTTAAACCCTTTCAACTCCAATTTAACACTCTGTCTAAACATTTCAATTGCTTAATAAATTTACTTTATTAATACTACTATTATTATCATAAAAAAAAAAACCTACTGATAACTGCATACAAATTTATACTACCTCATACCACTATCAACATCACACATCTGAAAAAATACTTCACTTATATGCTTTAACACCATAAGTGCAGTTTGTAATATAATCTTTTTTTGTTCTCTTTAAATCCAGTTGCTGTAACCATTGCTAACCCTGTACATTTTCAAGTTCAGATTCTCACCAGCTTCATCCTAATGTGCATATCGTACATATTACCCTCTATCAAAATCAACTACTGTATGAAGACTATTTATGCATCATATATCTATTCAACTTACCGTAAGAGATCAACAAAAAATATCAGGCACATAACGACATTATGCATTAACAATATCAATCAAATGCATGTTGACTAATACGTAAAGTGTATATAAGTTATTTGATAAGTCACTATATTTCATTATAGATTTTCTCATATCAATTATACTGCATAACTTTTACATATAATACCCCAATATTAAATTTTTCTCAATATCACTAATTTCATACAGTCATAGGCAACACCAACTGGATATGCTACTCATAACTAATCAAATTTAATAACTCACTAAAACCAAAACAAACATTTCTTCTTGCAATCATTCAAAAAACATATAATAATATCAAACCTATAACAATTTGGAATAACATCATTATTCCTACAAACCATAAAGCATATACCAAACGTATTCCAATATTTGATAAACAATAGAGTTCTGGTCTACTTTTTAAAACTAATTATACAATTTATCTTTGATTAAGCTACGCGCATTTTAACTAATTATAAACAACAAAACATTCTTTAAGCATTGACTAATACAACTTCTTTATCTCTGTATTTGATATAACAAATGCACACCATATTAAACAATTCTTTCTCTATTTACCATTGATCGTATTTGTCGCCAAGCTTCAAATTTTCTATTTTCTCATCAACAAATATTTTCACCCTTTTCCCATTAATAAAAGCAAAAAAACTTCTAACCGGTTATCATATTTCTACCTCTTCGAAAATAACAGTATAACATATATTAGCTAACAAAAACCCATAAACAAAGATCATTTGCCAAAGCGATATTACCCGAAACCCTCGACTTTAAGTTCGTTTCCTCCAATCGTCCGAAACATTTCTCAACTATCAAAAGGAAACCGATCTTGTTGCAGAATTTATTTCCAACATTGATTTTCTGTTTTAGGGATTTCAAATAGATGGATCAACTTATGGGAAATTTCCCATATCAAATGGAAAACCAATGTTGTAGACTTGGTTTCGATTAGGGATTTTGGGTTTCAGGGATTTTGAATTATTTTTATGCGTCACCTCTTAAACGGTTTCCGGTTAAGTTAAACATATTTGGCTACCACTTTAGCAGGTAGTCCGTTCATCATCTCTATGGCTGAGATTGAAAGTTTATCACCAAATGCATCACAGCATTCCTTCTAATATTATGGCGAAAAATAAAAATCTTATGATGATTATTTATCTAAGTATTATGGTGTGTGCATTAGTGGGAAGGGAAGCAACTGGTAAATATATTGGCAATGGAGCTATGAAAGGTGACGAACCACGTGCATGCTTAAATAGAGATTCCATAATCATTGTAAAAAAAAAAATTGATAAATTAATTATTATCGAAATCATACCCAAAACAGAATGAGGATATGATAATGCAAAACGGAATGAGTGTAGTCTTACATATTTTAGCGGAATCCACGACACTGTTTGCGAGCCTAATTTCAATAAAGCTTAGTAACACACAAAGTCAGAAATTTTTCTATTTTCTATGCCAAAATAGATAAATAGATTTAATTGTAAAATTTTCAAATATTTTAAATTCAATTGTTAAAAGAATAGGTAGTACATTTTTTTTTTTTTTCTCAAGTAATCAATTCCTTTTGTGGCGAGTAATATGGCTGACCTGACTCAGTCAAACAGAAACTCAACTCCTTACATTTTTTTAGCCGCTCACTCAGTTCCTCGAGCAGCAATTTCCTGTGCTGATCCCAGCTTCTGGGCTACTATACAATCTTTTTCCAACATTCCCATTGACAAAAAACTCACTGATTATTCTATCAGAAATAATAATATTAATTCAATGATTATACTAATGGTAATTCTTATGTGCTTCTGACTTGAATTGGGTCCTCTCTTTTTGGACTTTTCTTTTGTTTCTTGGTTTGCATATATTTTCAAAGGAATTTCTTTGCAAGTTGCTGCTGTATTCTATGAGCAAGAGAAGGAGACTTTATATGGGTATATAATTTCTTCGTGCTTTCAGTAGCAGATAATTGCCAGGAAAGTCATTGTTTTCACAATTTCCATTACTCGGTTTTGACCTTTAGCTTATTATATATATATACAGGAAATAATTGTTATTTTGCTGTTTTTTGTATGATCAGTGCTGGGATTTCAGTTTGTTTGAAATTGACTTACCCAGTTGAAGGTATGGATTTTGATGTTCTGTTTACTGGGTTAATTTTCTCTATTTCTTTTTGGATTGATTTATATTCTTTTAGTTTTACTGAAAAGATTTTTTTCCATTCTCTTGCTTTTGTTTGGAATTATTAGTTTGAATTGTGGGTCATTTTTCTTCAGAGGATTATGCAATATTTATTTCCATTTCTGAATCTGGTAACTCAATTTTGTATACTAAAGAGCAGGAAATGCTCTGTAATCTAAAATTATCAAGCATACCCAGTTGGGAAGATTTCTAAATGTTGAGTGCTAATCAGTGGATATTTTTATTGGTGAATTCATCTGTGATAAGGATAAAGAGAGTTTCACCCAACTCATACTCTAATATCTTAATCTAGAAATATTTTACTTGTATTGTAATTGGGGTATTCTACTATTGTATAAATATGTATCTCTACAAGCGATTAATACAAGTCAGATATACTTCTATCCATCTGCAGAATTTAGGGCTGATCAAAGAAAGACGGATATCAGATTTGTAAAGCACTAGATAGTGAAAATGGGTGGGAAACAGTCAAGGCGTCAGGATCACTACACTCCATCAATGCCATGCTCTTCTAAGTCATCAAGATATCTTGATGACTATGATGTAAGAAGCAAGCTCCAATCAAGGTATTCAAGAATCGGCGATGATTATCACACTCTAGATCAGGTAAATTGCTTTCTGCTACATTTAACAGCTTGTGCGATTAGTAGGAGCTTGTTACAATTTGAAGGCAGTATTAGTCTAGTAGACTTATCATTTACAGTGGGTTCCTGTTTAATTGTAATGAAGATGTGATATGATTAGCTTTAGAAATTGGGAAAGAAATTAACAGCAAGCTTTAAATAGGTGACACAAGCTCTGGCACAAGCTGGTTTGGAATCTTCTAATCTTATTGTTGGTATTGACTTCACAAAAAGCAATGAATGGACTGGGAAGCGGTCTTTCCATCGGAAGAGTCTGCATCATTTGGGGGATACTCTAAATCCTTATGAACAAGCAATATCAATAATAGGGAGAACATTGTCAGAATTCGACGAGGATAACCTTATCCCTTGTTATGGATTTGGTGATAGTGAGTTTTTATCTTCATTTTTATGTTAAAGTTCATCAAGTCGATGCTTTAGAGAACCTGAAGTGTGAACGTATAACAATATTTATTCCGAATTTGCAGCTACCACTCATGATCAAGAAGTTTTTAGCTTTTATCTGGAAGATAGACCGTGTAATGGCTTTGAGGAGGTGTTGAGTCGTTATAGAGAAATAGTTCCGCTTGTTCATTTAGCTGGTTAGTTTGCACTATCATTCTTATCTGGATTACAAATGTTTTTAACTATAGCCAGTTAGGTGAAAAATATGTCTGTCCTAAATTATGACAGGACCAACATCATTCGCCCCAATCATCGAAACTGCAATTGGAATTGTGGATAGTAGTGGTGGCCAGTATCACGTTCTTGTGATCATTGCAGATGGGCAGGTTAGCTTATTTGTTTGATGTTGTAAGTGTAACTGTTTCAAAACTTAAAAGGGTGAATTTCACCGATGGTACTTCAACTATGCAAATTGTAACAATTTAGTTTTTCAAAAATTATTTTAGTTATAAAATAAAAGTTGAGGTAATTTTATGTTACAAATAATCTTTGAACTACTAAATTATTACAATTTACATAATTAAAGTACCGTCGGTGAAATTCACCCAACGTAAAATTGTGCTGAAATCACAGTCTTCCATGAAGCTTATACAATTAAATTGATTTCTTTGTCCTGTTACTGCCTTTATTAATTTTTCTTCTCGTTAAATTTCAAATTGATGATGTTGATTGCACCATGATTAAGGTTACAAGAAGTGTGGATACAGGACATGGGCAGTTGAGTCCTCAGGAACAGGATACCATTAATGCTATTGTAAAAGCAAGGTTACTATTTTTAGTCTTTACTGAGCAGATTACGATTACAAAAAATGTCCTTTTATGTATATGGAAAGTTGCCTTAACCAGTTTCTAAAGAACTATTTATCCCTTTACAGTCAGTTTCCTCTGTCAATAGTACTTGTTGGTGTTGGTGATGGACCATGGGACATGATGCATAAATTTGATGATAGCATTCCTTCTCGGTCTTTTGATAATTTCCAGGTAATATGAGAGTGCATGGAAACAAACATTCCTGTTATATCGATTATTAATTTGTTTCTTACCCAATGCAGTTTGTGAATTTTACCCAAATTATGTCGAAAAGTATCCCCATGTCTATAAAGGAGACAGAATTTGCTTTGGCTGCGCTAATGGAAATACCATCACAGCACAAAGCTACGATTGGATTCGGGCTCTTGGGGTGAAGTCACTAACATTTTAACATGTTGCTGGATTGTAATCTATTTTCAGACTTTGCACTTTTAGTATCTTCATGTTATTCATATTCACTCCATCTCCTTACAATTTGCAGCTGCCAAAAAGGTATTCCGAAGAGGTATCCTCTCCCTCCTCCATCCAGAAACAGCTTGGTAACTTCTACTCCAAAGCATAGGAGTACGAGCAGGAACGAACAGATAAATGAGTTTGATTGTTATCCTTCTCCTCACGATTGGGTCAATTCTTCACAGGTAGTATTGTAAGTCTTTAATATGTTTTAGGATCCTTTTATCTGTATATAGTTTTAGGATTCTGTTTCTTGACTGTTTGTTGTGGGTTATAGAACTGTCCCATATGTAACTGGAGTAAGAAGGATCTTGCATTTGGATGTGGACATCAGGTAAATTAAAACTGATATGATCATTTAACATGCTGTCTCTTTTCTCAATTGGCATCTTTTGAATTTTATGCATTTCTTGCAGACATGTTATGATTGTGGAAGAGACTTGCAATTCTGTCCCATTTGCCAAACCTGCATAATAACTAGGATAAGACTTCACGGGTAATTGCTCGGACCAAGCAGCTAATTGAGAAACTTGACAAGATAAAAGCAGTACTGCTGAATTGAAACTGCACTTTACACATTCTGAGATTCTATGTTCAGATCTATGCAAGTCATTGGCTTAAAATAAATGCCATAGGACCATATGATTGCATTTGATTTGTTTCTTTTTGTCAACTATTTAGTTTATAAGATAGGACCGTATGATTGCGTTTGATTTGTTTCTTTCTGTCAACTATTTAGTTGATAAGAAATTTTATTGTTTGATTTTCTTTTCTTTTTTCCCTTCAAAGCTGAAATATGGTTGTTGGATATGAATATATTCTTAGGGAGTGTTTGGAATTGTTGTTGAAAGTCTTAAAAGCAAGTTTTGAATTTTTTTGTATTGACTGATTTTTTGACTTTAAAACTAAAAAAAGTTAAAAATATAAATTTTTTTATGAAAAACACTTTTTTCAAATGCAATACCAAAAAAGGCCTTTGGTCCCTCAGCTAGGAGGTTAAGCTTTTAGTTTTGAGTAATTCTCCAATAAATTGCCTGTACATCTCCAATACTTTTTTATAAGCAATATCTGTTCCTCTTATAACATATTTCTGACTTCATGGGGATAAAGTAATTTCATTTGAGATAGTGAATTCAGATCCCTTCAGAAATGAATATTTACTTAAGCTCTTTGTTGCATGATTCTTTTTTTATGAAGAGTAGTTCTTTCTTGAAACTTTTGCTTTAGTTATGTTTTCTGCATTAAAGATTAGGGCTTTTCAAAATGGAATTAGAGCTAAAGAAACGAAAATCATGAGATTTTTTTTATTTGAAAAGGAATATAATCATAAGATTTATTAGTGACTGTTTCTTTTTTTTTTTTTTTTAGTTCATAGGCTGAAAAATGAGAGTTTTGGAGGTACTTCTCTGAAATTAAAAGCTTAATCTCAATTCCACGTTGGAATGTTTTATGTGAATTTTTTTCAATAAAAAGCACATGAATCGATTCAGAGATCCATATAATACTAACAATCGTGGACTTTTTAGCATGTAAAATGGTAATAGGTCTGAGAGTTATCCACCCATAAGAGCTTTTGAGAGTGAGCTGAGTTCAATTTCATTTGCAATGTCGGGTCATTTACAAGTTTACTCCTGCTAGCAAATGTTCAGCTTGCTATCTTTACCCTCTAGATTTTCCGCATATGTTTGGTCATTTAGATATTCCATATCGGCTGGTCATAAAGTTTAAGTGTTTTTTATAATGGCTTGGGCAATTTTCTTTCTTAACCCTGCTAGTGGGAAAGAGGGAGTTGCATGATTTATATTCAATAAAATTAAAGATTCTTGAAGTTTAGTGTTGTATACAACTTGTTCATTCAAAACAGAAGCAATCTGCTTAATTACATGTGCAATGGAATACTCCAACGTGAACTCCAATCTGCTGCTAAATCCTAGTTATGTGTTGGATTTTAATCAGAAAACTCTAATATCATAGTAAAAATCCCATGACGTAAAATTTAAAACTTGAGTGTGGTATTTACTGTCATTTAGTTAATGATCAAAGGCTTCAAATTGGGGTACAGAAGTAAATAATGCTCCTAGAGATGTCCTTATTCGTGGAAACCGACATTTCCAATACCAATCTAATTGAAGAGCAAGTTGCAAATACCAGATTAGTCGGACTAATTCTAAATACCATATTAAAAAAAAGGCAAAATTGCGATATGTGATGCTGATAAAACCCACACCTGTGTCGTGTAGATATTGCAAGAATTACTACTCTTTTTCCAATTATTCCCAGAGTGAGACAAAAATCTAATTAAAGCTCATGATGTTGCAGTTTTACGAGTTTAGTGTACTAATGGTTTGATTTTCTCTTTCAAGGCTGTCGCTGCTGCTATTTCATAGGGCGCGTTCCTAACTTATGCTGTGGGAAAGTGTGCTGCATGCGGAGATAACTGTTGCTTCTGAAAGTGAAGAACAAATGGAGATTTCAGGTGTACTTGACAAAACAAAGCTTACCATGTTGAAAGTGATATGAGAAAAAGAGAATCAATGTGCCTTCAGGCATCAGTTGTACTTTTCAATGTGCTTTCAGGCATCAGTTGTACTTTTGACTTCACTTTTAATTGACAATAAAACGAATGGCTTTGAGATATTGCAGATGCTTAAGACAATTCCTTGCAGAGAGCATACTACGCAATATGAACACAGACACGCACACAAATGCACATGAAAACATAAGAGAGATAAAAACTAGGTCAATATGATGTAAATATGGACGATTCCATAAATATGAGTTTACAATGTTTAGTACATAATACTGTTATACATAGCAATAACCTGCAATCTTTTTGAACCAATATCCAAATCACTATAGTATATTCTCACCTATGTTCATCACTACTTGTTCTAAAAAGGGGACTTTGAAAAACCCGCTCAACGAAAGTCTATTTCACATTAAAATGACCCTCATCCCCCAGAGCATCAAAGTCCAAATGACATTCGACCTATAACATGGTCTGAAAGCTGAAGAAGTAGTAGTATCAGTAACCCCAACAAGAAACCTGCAATCACCCACTGAAGGGTCACGGAATGTCACAATACCAAGCCCATCAAAATCACAGCTTTGTGCATTCTGATTTTGAAGCTGATAGAAACTGTTGAATGCATATGAGATATTTCCCTTTTCTCCAATTTCATTGCATGATCCCCCATAATTGAGTGTTGTGCAATCTGCAACACTACAGGCAATTCTCATGTGGTTTGCCACATTATACAGATCTTTGGAAGGGTCTGCAACACACCACCTGGATGTAAGATACTCAACATTCTTGGCCTTTTTTAGTAAGCTGTTACCCAGACCAAGGTTCAATGCATATTTGGGTTGACCATCAAAGGAGAAAATACCCCAATGCCTTTCAAAATTTCCTGGAATTATGCTCTTTGCTCCTTCATCAAGTAGGCTGAAAAGATAAACATCCATGGGCTGAGCACCTGGTCTAAGAGGGGTCCCTTGGTTCCTCAAAACATGGTTTATAAGTCCCTGGTTAAAAGCCCTTGCTGCAGAGAGGTTTGCACTGATGGCTCCATCAGTTGGCCAACCCACCTCACCAATAACTATAGGCATCTGACCATATCCAATTTTGCTAAGTGCCGAAACTAAAGTGTCAAAATTCCCATCAAACGCATTGTAGTAAACATTAGGCCCATCTGTAACAGGATGGGTACTCCCTTGAAAGAAAGCATAATCTTGTGGAAAATCTGTGCTTCCATAAAGGCTAAGAAATGGGTATATATTGACAACAAAAGGTGAGCCATTTGAGTTGAGGAAAGAAACAAGCTGGGTCATAACATCTGTTAACTCAGGTCGAAATGTCCCTTGTGAAGGGAGGTCAGCTTCGTAGGCATCAGCATTGCAAGGGACCACAAGCTTTACATAGCCAGCCAGATTCACTTTAGCCAAAGACTGCTGTATATTTTGCAAGGCGGGGACTACATAAGATTGAAATTGACCTGAGTAACTTGAGAGGAATGGCTCATTTCCTACAGCAACATACCTGCAATTGTGTGATAAGAGAAATTATTGTGAAGAAATGAGGAATTATTACCATATAAAAATGTTATAGAACATTTTAAATTTTGAGAGGCTTAAATTTCAGAACTTTTGAAAGCATCTGTTCCTAATCTTAATTAATGGGCTTCTGAAAGTTGAGCACTTGGAAATATTAGGCTTCCTAACCACAGAATTTGAGTACTAGACCACAAAATCATATCAGATAAACAGGAACCTAACTAACGTATATCCACTAAATCTCTTAAATCGTTAGATGCAGCTTCAGCACCTATTTACCCCTTCATAAACAGCTTCTAAGGAACCACTTAACACACAGAGCAAAAGTAGCATCTAACTGAAATGAAAAACCTCACCCCATTGCTCTTCTCTTTCTTACCAAGACACCCTCAAACACAAGCAAAGGCTCGTATTACTTCCAGGAACTATCTGACTTAATGTTTAGTAGGAGAAAACACATGCAGACACACACAAGAACTAATTCTTAGAGGAAAACACACAGAATGCAAGCAACAATATATTTCCTCTCTGCCTCTCTTGCTATCTCTCTCTTACACACAAAAAAAACAAACAAGAAAATGATATATTTCACGCTCTTTTTAATTAGACATTATCATAAAGAAATAGCTTATCATCAAGGATAGGCAAATGCCAAATACCATTAGACGAGAAATGCTGTCTAGATCCTAGGACGATGAGATGTGCTATCTGGCAATGGAAGTCCTCATAGCAACCCACAGCTTTCATAGACAAGATAATTATTTGTTGAGGAAGTAGTATATACCTCAGCTGCATAGACTATTAGAAGTTCAAACTGAGGAAATGCTATCAAATAAAAAGTTCACCATACAAAAACATCAAGTTGCAATTACCAAAAGTATACTCTGTCCACATGAAGCTATTTCCCTTGGCCTACAATTGACTATGCAAATTTCCAATCACTTTACATCGTATCAAGTAACTGTAAATTAATCGACAAACTATTCAAAAGACAGTTCATAGCAGAACTATATATATTAGCAGCACTGAACTCTATGATATTATACCAGAAAGCTATGCTTGCTCTGACATCAATTGCTTACATTCTCAGGCTCCGAGCACTAATTCATAATTTTCACTTTGCAGTAAATTGGTAATATAAGACCTGAATTCTCACATAAGGTGAACATACAGACAATATTGTCCATTAACATCAAGGCATGGTAAAAACAAAAAACTAGTTCCTTTGCTGGTAAAAACAAGATCTGGAAAAAAAAACAAAAAAATCAATTCCTAATGCTTTATCAGCTATCAAACAGACCAAACAGCAATCCCAGGCTCCCAGCTAAAAGGAATATAAAGAGGGAAAAAAAAAAGTATAACTGAAGGAAGAGAGAGAGAGAGAGAGAGAGAGAGAGGAACCTGATATCTACACCACCTTTAACTACATATCTGGAAATATTCTGGCGAACCCACAGATCAGAAACAGCAGTGGAAGAGGCAAGAGAAGCCAACATCTCATTAGGGATCCCAACCATGACTTGAATACCACTACCCACTAAAGCCTTCAACACATCTGGGTCAGCATCAAACAGTTTCACTTTCTCTATTTTATTGTCTATTAACAGATCCACCACCGTCGAAGGCTTAAGCTTGTGGAAGGATACTGTTCCCCAGTTCACTCCTATTGCTGATTCTGCTACTAGAAAGCAGCCTGATAGCAGTATTAGCAGATAAAAGGAAGCTGCTTTGAAGCCTGACATTTTTGTCTTATACAGCAAATAAGCAAATAGCATCCTTTGTAGGCAACGTTCCCTTCAAGATCAATGAACTCTTTTTACCCACTTAAGCTCACTCCATCATTAAGGGAAGGAGGCCGTAGTTATGGCGGTGGTGGAGGAGAGGAGGTTGACAGGTGAGTGAAGTTAGTAAATTTATGGAGGAGAAACGCCTGCAAGAGTAAAGTTGAAGGATCCCGTGGGCAAATTGTATTAGTGGTCCCTAAACTTTGATATTCATAATATTTTGGTTCTCAAAGTTTAATTTGTAATAGTAAAGTACTCAAATCTATTATAAATGTATTTAAAAGCCCTTTCAACATATTACAGGTAAAGTATTATCAGAAAATGTTTTTCTCCTTATTTTTTCACTCATCTCTATTTTTTTTTATTAATTTTTGATGCATACGCATTTCAATTTCAAGTTTTTTAAGAGTAGCAACACAGCAAGGCAGATTTCATCATTCACATCCCTAATCTTGAAAATACAATTTTGGTCATTTTCCGATTAGAAAAAATTTTTGGTACCTATCACTTGACTTCGACTCCGACCCGATGATTAAAAACTTACTTTATTTTAATATAAAAACAAATTATTTTTAAATATATATTATATTTTTATTTTATTATTTTTCAGAAATTAATTATGTTAAAAAAATAAATAAGTATTATATATAATATATATGTTGGGATGGACACATAAAAATAATCTGTACTCGTCGCAAAATACTTTAGATTTGGAATGAGAAAAAGTATTAAAAAATGTCTCATTCAAAATGGAGTCCATATCATCCATAATTCTTTTAGTAAATAGAAATAAGAGAGAAAATGAAAATATATATATAAAAAAAATATGACATGGATAAAAATATCTGTCATCTTCAAACTGCAATTTGTTGGAAGAGCTTTTAAATTACAATTGCAGTTTGTGTGTTTTAGTATTACAAATTAAATTTGAGGACTAAATTATTACAATATTAAATTTAGGGATTACTAGTGTAATTTACTTCAGTGTGTACTTGCTTCATTTATAAAATTTAATTAATCTTGTAATAAAAATAAATACTTTATATTTTTTTTTCTATTGGAAGTATAGGAAGAAATATAGGCTACTATTTATCTTATAAATTTGATAAATTTGCAAAAATTTCTAAAGCAGTCAAAATGTCCAAAATACCCTCCATTTGCGAATGTAACAAGTGTCCTTTATCTTTGGACGGAGACATCCCCTGCACTTTTGTTTTTCCTTTTTTAAATGGCCAGAATTAACCATCATAGCATTTAGGAATTTAATATTGTTATCAATTTGTATGTTTCTGCGGAGAATATTATTTCATTTTCATAAAATTACTCCAAGAAAAATCTGCTTACATTACAAGAACACATAGGGATCTTGTGGAGTGGTAACAATGATGAGATTGCTAAAATAATTAAAAAAAATTTAAATTTTATAATATATTACAATTATAATAAATTTTAAAAAATTTATTTTAATTATATGAATTTTTGTTTTTAAAATAAATATAACTTCTATAATACATATTTTTTTTCAAACCTAACCGGTAATGGTATAAATTATTTAAAAAATAAGTGATTGTGTACTTGGTGTAATTTATATAAAATAATTTGAACTATTAAATTATTAATTTTTAATTATTTATATTGATTATCAATAGCTTAAATTTAAAATTGATGAGATAATAGTTCTATGTAAGTACCTAAACTTTCATTTTTTTTTTACTATAATTAGTCAGTTTTCAATTCTTTAAATGAAAGAAAAATCTAAAATGGAACCCATATTTGAACCCAAAACTCCACATCTTTTGTTTTAGGAAGTGTTTGAAATTGTTTTTGAATATCTAAAAATTAGATTATGAATTTTTTTTAATTGTTAATTTTTTTAGTTTTTTTATAAAATGCTTTTAATTTTCAAATATATTTTCAGTACCTCTATCTAAAAACAGTTTCCACAATTAAAAAAATTAAAAAATATTTCTTTTTTAAAAAATATTTTTTTAAAATGCAATGTTAAATGGACCTTAATCTCTTTTATGAACTTTAATGCTTTCTCCCTTCGCAAAACATGAGAAAGTAGAAGCATAGGATTCCAGATGAACCACGGATGCGCACATGGAGGATTCTGAGCAATCCCCATCATCTGTCTCGAAACAATTGGGTATTAGTTAAGCTTTTCTTTGTTTCTCTTATAAAAGAGCCAACCAAAATCTTTCAAATTTGGTCATTCTTTGGTAAAGTGTTGTTCATCTTTTTCTTTTTGAGCAAACCTTTATTATTATTCAACTTTCCTGCTGCTTTCGTCATATGATTATCAATTTACATCATTGCACAGAATAACAGAAGCTTTTCTCTGTTTCTTTTTCATACATACATACATACATATATATACATACATATATATATATATTAGCACTTTTAAATTATAGTTAAAAGTGGTTATGGATTCTAGGACCATCTCTGTGACCTCCTTTTATGATAATCTTCTTTATAATAATCTTTGCTATGCAGCACCAAAATCATATGCCCATATTGGTAGAGACAATAAGTGCTAATCATGTGATAATTTTATTTTTTCTAAGCTGAGCCACACCACAAGCATCAGCCAACAAGATAATACCAACTCCTGGAGGTGGCGAATCATGCCAGCATTGCTGTTCGTCTTGGTTAAAGGCCAAATTGGCTATAAAACCCGCTAACATCTATTTTATTTTATTTTTTCTGAGAGTTTGATTGAAGTTCGAATTTGAGCTATGAGAGGTCTACCTCAGAGTAAAATGAATATGTCTGATGAAAGTTTGATCTCAAACCCTCGTAGCCCAGGATAAGAGCATACAAAAGTTTCACACCATGAAAGTTTATCAGTAAGTTATAGAACTTATTGATTCATACCATCCAACTTCAGTAACATAATAACCTGTTTTAATGGCTTTTTACACCAATAACATATATTGCGCGCAACAACTGATTCAGCTAGGAGGACCCATATAGCAAGATGCACAAACAACCAAACAATTCAAGCTACAGGCCTCAACTCTATCATACTAAGAACAGTAATATAATTTCACATTAAGGTCCTATTTAGTAGTGATTGATGTGATGAGTATTGCCCTTCTCCAGCAAAGCCAAAAACTATAAAATAAGGATACGTAATAGTCCCCAAGACATGCATCAAGATGTACCTTTACTTGCACATGTTCTAAGACAGACGAATTTTCAAAACGCTGACGATGATCAAAAGCTGAATGCCATTGAGTGTTGATCTACTTTGTGAAAGTTCATTTCCTAAGAAAATCAGGCTGGTTGGTGACAGATCTCACCCATGCCCATTTATGGTCCTTTACGTTAACTTCATTCTTAGCCTCTGCAACTTCTTGCAACGAGATATAAGCATAGTTGCCATTAATTGGACCACAGACGAATCCAGTATAACCCGCCATGATTCCATGAATAGCTGAATGTGCAAGAAGGGTACAATATAGACTATCTGTAGCATTTGCAGGTACAGCACGTATCATGTATGTGGGATCTATATTTTTCACAGTGAATAACTCATTCGGATGGTCTCTGGACCACCGTTTCTTCAGCTCTGACTTCAACCATGAACCAACATCTAAGAAAACTGGGTTGCCTGATTCGTCTCTCTCTTCTTTCTGAGCATCAGTTCTTGGTATCTTATCCTGTCCTGCTCCCTCTGCAACAACTAAGACTGCATGGCCATTCTCTTGCAATCGCTTCTCAAGGAATTCAAATAGCCCTCCTTTTCCTTCCAAGTAAAATTCAATTTCAGGTATTAAACAGCAGTCAACATCACGACTACTCAATGTGGCATAGAGGGCGATATGGCCTGTGCTTCTACCCATTAGCTTCACTAGGCCAATACCATTAACTGCACTCTCAGCCTCCACATGAGCTGCATTGATTGCTTGTTGGGCCATTTCCACGGCCGTCTGAAATCCAAAGGATTTATCAATAATGCCAATGTCATTATCCACTGTTTTTGGAATTCCAGTTACTCCAATGTTCAGTTTCCGGTGTTGAATTTCATCAAATATCTTCACAGCTCCTCGCATTGTTCCGTCCCCACCAATGATATAGACCTATTTCTTAGTATGAAACAAGAAAAAAGGAAGATCACAACCAGAACCATTCAATATAGACAGGTTAAATATTGAACATCATGCCAAGTGCTCATTGATGTCCAAATTCAGATTGTGGAATATAAACAGCACATCTAAATTGTGACCAGCAATTTACTGCCTTTTTTGCCTTTTAAATTACTCATAACCAATTTCATTTGATTAAAAAAAATTGACTAAAAGTTCAACAAATGAAGCAAGCATTACCATTACAAACGTTTCTCTTCTAACCAGATAGAGAATCTAATTATGAATAGTTCATATTTGTTGTATCAAATTGTCGTATAATCAAATAAAAAACAGCTGTAATTAAAAAGATCACAATTTGGATAAATATTATAGACATAAATATCGTAAAATATGTATAAACAAATTAATGAAATACGGGCAACTAACCTGATTAAAACCATGAGTTTGAATGGCATCAACGATTTTGTTGAGATCGAAACCACCTCGGGAGGTCTCAAGAACAGTACCACCCTTCTTGTGCCAATCATGGACAAGCTTCGGATTGAGCTCAATCAGCTCTCTTGAATAAAACCCTCTATACCCAGCAATCACCCCATATATCTGACGCACCCCATACAGCTCCCAAAGCCCAACTACCAGCTCTCTTATCACCGTATTCATACCCGGGCACAGTCCACCGCAGGTCACAATGGCAGCTCGAGTATTGCTCGGATCGAAGAATATTTCCTTGCGCGGCCCAGCCCGGTGGTAGGCAAGGTGGGGAGAGTCGGCAGAGAAATTGCCGGAGAGGTCGAGGATTATCTGGCGGAGGATGACGTCCGATCGGGTTACGTAGAAGCCATCAGTTGGGTGGAAAAAGGGGTTATTATCTAATGGGTTGGTGTAGGATTTGAGGTCAGGGAGATAATCAGTTAAATGGGTAAGTTTTTGGAGTTGAAATGAAGTGGATAACATGGGTTTTTCTGGGTTTCTTCCAGTGATGGTGGGTTCTGTGGTTTCCAGCAAAGAAACGGCCATGACGACTGCTAATGGAGGCTTTCGGGCGAAGAAAGAGTGAGAATTAATTTGATTAGCATCCGGTAATAAGGGTGAGCTTTTTGATTTTTGCAGTTCCTTCTGTGAACGTGGCGAATCAATGGCGGGAACGTGGACATCGGTGGTGACAGAAGGGATCGTAAAGTGCCACGTTGATAAGGAAAGAAAGGAAAGTGACGATAGAGACGCAAATCGCCCGGTCTGACCGTAGTACGAAAATCGGTTAACACACTCGAGGGTGTTTGCTCCAACTTTTTAAGGTAGATGATAACTATTTAACATCCAACGTATAATATTTTAATGTATTATAATGACTATTAATAATGAAAATATTAAATTTTTTTATCATCAAATAAATTAGATTTTATTATTATAAATAATTAATATTAAAATTAATAAATTGTATAAAAATTAATTATAAAATTTTAAAAAATTAAATAAATCACACAACATTTTATTGATAAGAAAAATATTACATATAAAATTAAGAAAAACTTAATAATTATATTTATATTATTAAATATAATTAATTATATTAATTTAATTTTATACTTTATATTATGAAATTAAATTCATCAAATTAATAATATTTTTAATATTTATATTAATAAACTTAAATTTTATAATAATTATATTAATAAATATATTTATTTTATTAAATATAATTATACAATAAATTAATAATATTAATTATACTTAATTAATTAAATAAATAATTATATTAACCATTAATTATATATTTATTAATTTTAATTTTATAAATGATTAAATAATATTAATTATTCATTAATTATATATATACTAATAAAAATATTTTTTATTAATTTTATAGTAAAATAGTACACATGGACTTATAAGAATTTTTTAATCAATTGAAATTGTTTCTCTCCTATTTCAAGTATTGAAAACTTGCAAACTTACAATTGAATTCTTTATCCTTGTTATGTCGGATTTTACAATTAGTCTTGCAAGGGGATGAAGATGCTCCAAAAATATTTGTTTAAAATTTCAAACATTATCTATTTAAAAAAATTCTATTTTTAAATTTTTTTTAGAATAGTTGAAACTTTTTATAAGGCATTATTTTTTTATTTTAGTATTTATTATTACTACTAATCAATATTCATATTTTATCATTTAATCTCTTTTTATCATTTAAATATTATACAATAGCCTAAATCAAACGGACTTCAAAGTCAGTCCAGTACTGGTTTGGCTTTGTAATTAAATTTCAAGTTATCAAGTTCGTTTTAATTTGCCAACTATCCACCTACTTACTCACAAAAAAAGAAAAGAAAAAAAAAGGCTATCCATTCTTTTTTTCAAATTATCTAGACGGCTAAATTTGATAAGTTATATATCTCAACTATTTTTATATTACTTTCTGCATAATATATATTAAAATATTTTATATTTTACCAGTTTATCAATTTTTATTGCCTAATATATACTAATAACTTAATACAAAATAAATTATTTTATATAGCATAATTGATCTCATAAATATCCCACTCTAGTAGAAAATTCAAGGGAATTTTTTTAAAATGTCAAAGAATTCCTAAAATATTACACCAATACCTTTACTTAAAGTTTTTTTACCTACTAAAAGTACTTAAAATATTATATAAATACATAAACTCAAAATGTCACCTAAAATGTACTAAAAAGTGCATATTCAGTATATTTTAGGTATACCTTAAGAATACTTAGATATACTTTAAGAATACTTAGATATACCTTAGTTGAATATACCTTGAATATACCTTCGGAATTCATTGGAAATATCTTGGAAATTCTTTGGATATATTTTGATAAAATCTCATATTATCTTGGGTATGCCTTAAAAATACCTTAAAAATTCGTTAGAAATACTTTGGATATATATTTATCAAATTGCCATATTTTCACAAAAAAAAGACAGAAAAAGAAGACAACAACCTTCCTCAATCCAAATCCAAACATCTTGGTCTATTACATAAATTTTAAACAATTCAAAAGATTAAGTAATTAAATAGTATTGAGTAATTACCACAATGGTATCACCGAGAAGATGCATTCATAATTTCTTCTGTATCATTGATCAATGTATGGAAGATCTGGATCTTTGTCTATTTCCTCCACAACCCACTTGGGCAATAGAATACTACTCGCTTGCAGAGAACATCATCATTTCCAATATCAAACATAATCAAACATTTGGACCAAATGAACTTCTTCATGAACATAATCAAAATCCCAATGCTCAAATCAGACTCACCAAAATAAAAAAGCCTAAAGAAAAAGTCTACTTCAAAATAGTAGATGATCAAACGAGAAGGAATGAGACGAAGATAAAAATAAATAAATACGTTATACATACATTATTTTACTAAGGTTGATCGCTAGCTTGAAAACATTAGCTTGATTACAAAACAGTAGGAATATCTTTGAAAAAAGCTTTTGTGTGGTGGATTTTGTCCTAGGAGAGTAGCAAGCTAAAATATTCACATGGCTAAGATTTTCTATTTTCTAAACCTGAAAATAAAAAAAGAAAAAAAATGAACAATTGAAAAATAGATTTAGTGAAAATGAAAAGAAGAAAAGTGTAGGTATTTTTAAAAAAACAAGTTAAAACTAAATAGTATGTGAAATTTCGTCAAAAACTCAAGTAAAGAGACCCAAAACGAAACTTAATGTCTTAGACCAAATTTTAATGTGAGCCCAAGAACCCAATTAACAATTGTTATATGTTAGTTTCTGGTCCATATAGCATTATGGACCAAGATCCATCACACGTATAAGAGGCAGTGATAATTTTATAAATAAATCAAACTTATATAGTTACCAAATACATGATGATATTTTTATAAATATTTATTGTCTGTTATTAAATAAAGATTCATTAGTTTATTAAAAAAAGTTCATTATGAATAAAATAAATATTCATGTTTATTGAGAATGTTCATTACGAATAAACTGAAAATGTTTATTACGAATAAACTGAATGATCATTAATTTATTGAAAAAATGTTCATTACAAATAAAATAAATGTTCATTAGTTTATTGAGAATGTTCATTGCGAATAAATTGAAAAGTTTTCTTATGAATGAATTAAAGGTTCATTAGTTTATTGAAAACAGTTCATTAAAAAAAGTTTATTACGAATAAAGTAAATGTTTATTAGTTTAATGAGAATGTTCATTAATAATAAATTAAAATGATTTATTACAAATAAACTAAATTTTCATTAATTTATTGAAAAATATTCATTAGTTATAAAACAGAAGGTTCATTATGAAGTAGAGTTTATTAATTTATTGAGAAATGTTCATTACGAATAAAGTAAAGGTTTATTAGTTTATTATTAAAATATTCATTAGTTTATTAATAAAGATTCATTTCTTATATTAATACAAGTTTATTTTATTTTCCTGTATACTTAATTTAATATATTTTTTTTTGTGTTTTGATTTGTAGGTATGAATTTATTGAATTATCTTTAAAGAAACTCAAAATATAATAAAAAATTGAAATAAAATGCACCAAAAAAATAATAAATCGAGACAAAATGGCATATGAAAATGTAAAAAAAAAACTATTAATTTTGTTTTAAAATAAAATTAACATTTATTAATAAACTAATGAATTTTTTACTAATAAACTAATGAATTCATATCAATAAATGAATTTGTGTAAGTTTATTTTATTTACAAAATTGAAGCCCCTTTCACATATATGTGGTCTACGATGCAATGTGAACCGCAATCAATAGTATAATTTGTGCCCAACTAATGTTCTATTTTTTTATTTTTTTAAGAAATAGAAAAATAGCTTCCCATCCCACTAACAAGCTAAAAACCATTAAAAAATGCAAATCCATGGTAAAGCACACAGTGCAAAAGCTAATTCAGAAAACCTTTTACATAACAGCTCCATAATCAACATAAAGAAAACCCAGATTCTGATAAAAATAGCAAAAACCCACTACCAAGATCAATAAACATGAGCACCTACTATTGAGTCAAATTAATTGATAGATTAAACCCTTGAGCATCTGCTACCAATATCTACTGTAAATCTTGATCGGATGCATGAGAGATGAAGGAAGGAAAAGGTCCTATTGCCTCTTAACACCCATCTGTCTTCATTCATTAGGCATCGCCCATGAAAGCAGCCATGGAAACTTCAAAAAGCCATATATGCATACAAAACTTACTAAAAAATGAACAACCCAAATGATCAACAAAAATTATGATCATAAACTCATCTATGGATATTATTTTGGCATAGTGGGCCCCTAACAAGAGTCCCGCACGATGGACTATTAGCTTAGTGGTAGAGTGCTCCTTGATAATTGTGTTGTTGTGCCTGAATTGTGAGGGCTTTCGGCCATATGGATAGTTCAATGTGCTCATTAGCACTTGATATTGAGATGTGGATCATCTAAGGCACATTAGCATGACATACTTCTCTTGTTCGAATAGGGATTTGAAATCAAAGTTCTCCTTAGGAGGATAGATAGGGCAATTTAGGTGAGATTCAATGTAAATCCAATTTTCTTCTTTCTAAAAAAAAAAAAGGGATTAAAAAAAAGAAAAGGATTATTTCATTCCGAATAGTCATTTCTTTAATATGCGGGTAGGAGCATACACTAGATAGGAATCATAAAGAGTACTGCCTAATCATTTCTACCAACTTAAAGCCGCAATTAATAATTTTAACACTAAAAGAATTTTTTCCTATCCCTATAGATCAAATAATACTATGTTATTTCCTATGCTTGTCTTGGGACTATTTACTTTGTTTATTGGAGCATAGGAATTCCTTTCAATTAATTTAATCAAGAAAATATGAAGTTGGATATATTGTCAAAATTGTTAACTTTGTCTTTTAAACGGCCAGTTTCAATCTCTTGATCCCTGCGGAAAGGAAGAGGAATTTTACCTCTTTCCTTTCATGAAGAAAGGATTAGGAAAATCCTATTGATGATAGCTTTCTCCAGACCTACGAAAAAAACATGAAAAAAATGCTCGAATAGTACGATCCTTCTGTTGCCTCAAAATGAAAGGAGCGATCTTGTAGTTCTTGGTCGGTAAAGATACGTTGTAATACCCTTAGTTTCCATAATATATGATTTAAGAATTTTTGTGGGTGAAATTATGTAAAAACTAAGAGTTCATAAAAAAAAATTACTAAACTGTCACTGACTATAAAAATAGTGTCAGCCCCATAACCACTAATCATTTCTCTCTTTTTATCTTTTTCTCTCTTCCTCCCACCACCTTCTCCATCTTTGTTCACCACCCAAACAACCTCCGATCGATATGAAATTTGGACTACAAGTAGATTTTGACCTTCCCAATAGTTTGGTAACGTCAAATTTTTGGAAATCCAGCCAGATTTGTGAGAAACAGCTGGACAAGTTTCAGGAGTCAGGTTGCCCCTCACAATTCTCATACTTCCCAGCCTTTTTCACAATTTTGACACCAAAAATGGATTTAAAAGGTCCAAAAACCTTAGACTGGACCTTTGGAGCTTCAGGCATTGTTAATTGAGGCTTGATCGAAGTTTGTTTTTCTCGTCGGAGCTGTTAGAAAAGGAATAGGTCTAAGAGTTTTCGGCCATTTCTAAGACAATACTTGTACTCTTAGACTCCCCACATCCTAAGGAAATTGTTGGTACCCTATGATTGCCATTCTGTCGCCGTCAGGAATTTTCGATCACCAGAGTCCAGCAACCCCTGACCGGACATTTGTGGGCAGAATCTCTAGCTCATTAAATCGAGTCATCCAGTACCAACCACACTTTCGTGCCATTTTTAGATAGTGAGATATGATTTTATTTGAGAAACTTAAGTATAATAATTAATTAATGTGAAAAATTATTTTATTGAGTAATTTGATGGATTGAATTATTATGAGATATTATTGGAGCATATATTTAGACAATATAATAAAATTATGAGGTGGTTATTAATAAAGTTGAATTATGGATAATTGAGTTGATTATGTATGGTGATCGAGACCCGAATTGTAATTGATTGTGTTGAGATGATGATGATATATTTTATAGGATTATGACCCGTAAACAGGGGTTGTCTAGTTTTTAAAGGAGGTACTGCCAAATTTTTAGTAGGATTTACGTAAAAATTTTGGATAAAAGTTTAGATAGAGAAATCTTAAAATAATGTAGGATTATGATTTATTATTGATTATATATTGATATTCCTTCTATTTTTATAAATTCTCCAGAAGCCCCACCAGTTGTACTAGAGTCCTAAAAGCAACTAATTGAGGAAATCAACATATAAGTTAATATCATATAATTTTGTAACATGCTACCCCTCTCCCCTACATTTTCTCTGGCATGCTAATTAATGTTAAATAATATTATTATTGTTATGTTAATATATATATATATATATGATTTACTGGAGATGTGATTTTTTGAGATTGTGATGTGATTGTTGGGATGAGAACTATTCTAGAGCGTGTCACTGATGTAACAAATTTAATACTTGCAAGTGCACAAACCAATCGTAGAATGACAAGCTCACTTCCGAGGTTGATCTCACAAGAAACGGTTCGACTTAAATTCCTAATTACTTTAAATTGCCAATGGAAACGAATTAATGAACCTAAACACTTTAGTCACAATTTTATGATTTCAAGTTTAACTAACTAATCAAAAGTAATTAAATAATTGAAAGCGATACAAATAACTGAAATTCAATCAATGGAACCGATTAGGTGCTTGGCAAGCATCCCTAGTTTGTAATCCCTTCCTCATTTCCCACTTAAGCACCATAAAATTTAATTCCATCAGCTTTCACTTTAATCATTAACTACCCAAACTAATGGTGCAATTAACATCCAAATCAATTTTTAGGTCAAGTTATAGATTGTTCGTCTAATAACAAACCCTAATATGTTTCTTTCAATTCAATGCAAGATGGCCAGTCATACATCTAATAAAAAGTGATTAAGGTAGCTACTAAATACCTAGCAAAAGATTATAGCCAAACATGGCTATCACTATGATCAAGTTGATGAGAATGCTTGAACTAAACATGTTTACAGCAATAAAAAGATTAAAATTGGAATTAAAAACCCCTTGGGACTTGTAGACTCAAAATCTTCTTGAATAGTTCGGTCGCCACTATTAAAAGTTCCAAGCTTTAGTTTCTAAACGGAAGGAACTCCAAGCTAAACGCATGTGGTTGTTGCAATCAGGTCTAATGGCTTCCAAATTCTCTTCAACCCCTCTTTTGATCACCAAAGAATGAATCAATTCGTCCCCTAAAGTCTGTCTTCTGATTCCCCTAAAAATTCCCTTTTATACCTAGGTTAATTACAAAAAATCCAATCTCCCCCAAAACTCTCTTTTTAGTCCCCAATTATTTACTAACTACATATAAAAAAGAAGTCAAAGCCAATAGGAATTGAGTTGCAAAATATGGGCCCACATAATCTATGGTCGGACCGCCTATTAAAAATGTGGAATTGCTGCTCACAATCGTTCACTGGTCATGCACAGTGGCTACTTTGAAGAAAACGCACTCCTGCATATCCTACATGCCTAATCCTTCACCTTGCTGTGCACGGATTGTGTTACCTGCATGAGTCGTGTATAGTGTGTAACGTTGCATAACTGTCGCACGATGTTGCTCAACTGAATTATGCTCGCAACTCCTTCTTTCTCGCTTTCGGCCTTCTCGGGCTTTAATTTAACACGAATGGCCTCAAAATTCCTCATTTTTCTTGCCACTACATACATAAATAAAAACATAATCAAAAGAAATTAAATCTAAAGAAAACTAAAGACAAACAACATCAACCACATGCAATAGGCGTTGTAAATTAACATCATATCAAATTCCCCCATACTTAGCTATTACTTGTCCCTAAGCAACTTCTAAGCATGAAAGACAACAACATGCTTGACTTAAACACAAACGGACCATATTATGCCTTGCCCAATCATCAACTGTCTTGAGATTCATTAACCCGCCCGTAATACTTAGAATGTAAGCTCTAAAAGCAACTATATACAACCCAAACTTAATTCCAATATCGTATTCAAAATCAAACACAACTTAGCATGATCATATCACACTTTCCAAACAAATATGCAAGTAATCCTTCCAAGCTAGTTAATTGCATACATCAAGAGGAAGATGCACGAAATTCCCCCACACTTGTCCTCACATGTCGCTCAATCTCTCGAGTGTATAGGTTATTATTCAACAAATCCCTCATTCAAAGCACAACAAGCACAACAAGCACTTCCATAGGTTTGCACTCTAATGCAGTCTCCACCGTTCACAATACTGGCAAAACACCTATTTCGAGGTCTTTATAAGGTTGTAAAGTGGCTTGGGTAAAAAGGTGGGTTAAGCAGAAAATAAAACTTAATGATCATAAGAAGCAATCAAATGACTAGAGACTATTGCTTCGTCTAACTTCCTACATTAACATATCTCTTTATCGCTATTACAACTCAATGTAGATCATTATATATATTTGCATTTTTTTCTCTTTTTTTCTTTTATTAGAAGTTTTTTTCTTTTCTTGAAGATGATCCTACATTGAATTGACTAAACGATTGCTATCCCAACTTAGAATTTCACCTCTACGAAATAGGAATAATGGACCTTAGAAAATTTACTCATTGTTTACAGTCTCTAATCGCTGCTAGGTCTTATAAGCATGGGTGATTGCAAGGAAAAGACAACTAAAACTGGCTTAAATGGATTAATTAAAATGGTTTTATAATAATGAATGGTCAAGGCTCAACTTGGCTAACTAAGGGATATCATTTGGTAAGGCTACAATTGCAAACTAAATGGAGGTAATCCTAATTGCCTCAGTCATCTAACCATTCAGACAATAAAACTTGCAGCCTCAACAAGCATTTAAGTACGAATTCTAGAGTAATCTTGCTATATTTGAATTCAATCACTCAAAAGTAAAGAAATGAGCTTCGAAATAATGAAAGCTCCATTAAGGCTCAAAAGCTCACGAAAAAGGATAATGGTATAATACAAGTGGGGAAAATTCCACACATGCCCAATTGTGCATACAACTCCTAGCTCAACAATATTACTAACACTTTGTAAGCAAAAGAAGCAATTCAACCATACTAAAAGGAATTCAATTTGAAGTATGTTTATGGAATCAAATTCATTTTGGTCCAATCACTCTTGTTGCTCACTTCTTAGCATACTTAGCATTCTTTCATTAGCTATCATAGGAAAATTGAGCAAATCAAACTAAGCGAGTAAGTGGTTTAACAAAAAAAACATACCAAAAATCCATGCAACATTCGACACTCAAAACAAAATATACGAAAGTAAACAAAATGAAACATGCAAAAACAAAAAACTTTAACAAAAACAAACTAGCAAACACATGTAATTGAAATGTAAACTAAAAGAAATAAACATAAACTAGCTAATCAGAAATTGTAAAACTAAACAAGGTAAGCAATTCCCATCCCCCCACACCAAGTCGAGCCTAAATCCCAAAAGAGCGTGAACAAGCAAAAGATAAAGAAGAAAAATATGGTGGTGAGGGTGTGAAGAACTTACCTGAAAAGCGAGAGCTATTACGACGGGTGGTCGGGGTAGCCTTGCACACATTAGTATGGAAAAGAGATCGATAACTAAGGAGTTGCATGAGTTGCACTATCAAGGGTTACAATTGGAGGTGTTGGAGTCTGGGGTGCTTCTAGCTCATTTTCGATTTCGGTTCGTACTTATTGATAAAATTAAGGTAGCACAAGGTCAAGACTAACAATTGAGAAAGATTATGGATGAAGTTCAAGTTGGTCAAGCTAAGGATTTTATGATAGATAATGATGGGACTCTTAGAATGGGAACTAGGTTATGTGTTCCCGATGTAGATGATCTAATGAAATAAATTATGCAAGAAGCCGATTACACCGTATATAGTGTTCATCTAGGTTCTACCAAGATGTATCAGGATTTAAAGAGTGTTTATTGGTGGAATGGTATGAAGACAGATGTGGCAGACTTTGTGTCTAGGTGTTTGACTTATCAATAAGTGATGCTCTAGCATCAGAAACCATTAGTATTGTTGCAACCCCTTCCTACTCTAGAGTGGAAATGGGAGAGGATCGCTATGATTTTATATCAGGATTGCCTAGAACATCTGTAGGATATGATTTTATTTGAGTGATTATAGACCGGTTGACCAAGTCAGTGCACTTTTTACCTATGAAGATGACTTATTCTGTTGTTAAGTATGCTAAGTTGTACATTGAAAGAATTGTATGTCTTTATGGGGTTCTGATTTCTATGGTATCAAACAGAGGACCACAATTTACCTTGAGATTCTATAAGAAGTTATAGGAAGAGCTTGGTACTAAATTAGACTTTAGTACAACTTTTCATTCTCAGACAGATGGACAATTAGAAAGGACAATCCAAACATTAGAGAATATGTTGAGAATGTGTGTTATGGATTTTGGAGGACAATAGGATTGACTCTTACCTTTGATTGAATTTGCTTATAATAACATTTATCATGCCAATATTGAGATGGCACCATATGAAGCATTGTACAATAGAAAGTGTAGATCCCTTATATGTTGGGAAGAGGTAGGTGAAAGGAAATTGGCAGGTCTTGAATTGGTTTAGATTACATTAGATAAGATTCCTATCATTCGTGAGCATTTAAAGACAACTTTTAGTTGATAGAAAAGTTATGTAGATCCTAAGAGGAAACATGTGGAATTTGGAATTGGGGAATATGTGTTCTTGAAGGTGTCACTAATGGAAGGAGTAATGAGATTTGATAAGAAGGGAAAGTCGGCTCCACGTGACATAGGACTTTTTGAGATCCTAGATAAAATTGGTGAGGTGGCTTATCAGTTAGTATTACCCCTAGAGTTTTCCCATGTTCATCTTGTATTTCATATTTCTATGTTAAGTATGTTCTAGATTCTTCTAATGTGTTGTAACCTCAGAGTGTTGAAGTGAATGAAGACTTAGCATATGAAGAACAACCAGTAGAAGTCATAGATGCTCAATCAGATAGCTTCATTCTAAGAGCATACCGATGGTGAAGGATAGGTAGCAAAATCATTCATATGAAGAGTGCACTTTGGAGTCAGAGCAGGAGATGCGAGATTCCTATCCATATCTCCATCAGTTTTAAGGTAATATGCTTTCCAAAAATTTGAGGAAGAATTTTTCTTTAAGGGGAGGAGAATGTAATACCCTTAGTTTCCACAATACATGATTTAATAATTTTTATGGATAAAAATCTGTAAAAACCGAGAGTTGATAAAAAAAATTATGACAATGCTATTGACTATAAAAATAGGGTCAACCCCTATAACCACCAGCTCATTTCTCTCTCTTCTTTTTTTCTCTCTTCCTTCCACCATAATCTCCATCTCCGTTCACTACTCAAACGACGTCGGATCAACAGGAAATTTGGGATACAAGTAGATTTTGACCTCCAAACACTTTAGTAATGTCAGATTTTTAGACACTAGACTAGATTTGCTAGAAATGGCTGGATAAGTTTCGGTGTTCGATTGCCCCTCATGATTCTCATAATTCTTGGCCTCTTTTCACAAATTTGACACTGGAAATAGATTCTAGAGGTCCAAAAACCTTAGATTGGACCTTTGGAGCTTCAGGCACCGTCGACTGAGACTTGATCAAAGTTCATTTTCTTGCTGGAACCGATGAAAAAAGTGTAGATCTAAGAGTTTTTGGCCACTTTCAAGACACAAAATTTGTACTTTTAGACTCCCCACATCCTAAAGAAGTTATTGGTACCCTCCAATCGCTATTCTATTGCCATTAGGAATTTTTCTGCTCACCAGAGTCCGACAATCCCTGACCAAATATTTTTGGACAGGATCTCTAGCTCATTATATCGAGTCATCCAGTACCAACCACACCTTTGTGCCATTTTTAAATAGTGAGATATGATTTTATTTGAGAAATTTAAGTATATTAATTAATTAATGTGATAAATTATTTTATTGAGTAATTTGATGGATTGAATTATTATGAGATATTATTGGAGAATATATTTAGACATTATAATAGAATTATAAGGTGATTATTAATAAAGTTGAATTATGGATAATTGAGTTGATTATGTATGGTGATCGGGTATATAATAATTTCGAGACTCGGATTGTAATTGATTATGTTGAGATGATGATGATATATTTTATAGGATTATGGCCCGTAAACAGGGGTTGTCTAGATTTTAAAGGAGGTGTTCCAAGATTTTCAATAGGATTTGCGTTAAAATTTTGGATAAAAGTTTATATAGGGAAATCTTAGAAGAGTCTATGATTATGATTTATTCTTGATTATATATTGATATTCTTTCTTTTTTTTTTATGAATTCTCCAGAGGCTCCACAAGCTGCACTAGAGTCCTAAAAGCAGCCAATTGGGGAAATCTACAGATATGTGAGTTAATATTATATGATTTTATAATATGCTACCCCTCTCCCCTATATTTTCTTTGGCATGCTAATTAATGTTAAATAATATTAATATTGTTATGTTTATATATATATATATATATATATATATATATATAATAAATGCATGTGTATTGTGTACACTAGTGGTCATCTTATGATTATGGATGAATTGATAAGATACCCTGGTTGAGTTCGTGTCTCAGGGAATGAAATATATTATGATATGACATGTATATGAATGCTAAGAGTGATAATCCTGGTTGAGTTTGTCTCTCAGGACACCAACACCATTTGGATAAGTGAACGATTGGAGAGAAGGACTCTGGTCGAGTTTGCTCTCATGGCACCAGTCCTTTGGAAATTAAGAGAGCTCATTGGTTAGTAGAATTGAGGTTTTGGGTTTTACTTGATTTTCTCACCCATTTACTTGATGATTGGTATTACATATTGTATGACCTCCTTGCATGTATATATGATATTATTGTAATATTGTGTGACTTTGTGTTATAAAAATTATATGATATTGATTCACTCAGTGGAGGCTAACACCTCTCAATTATTTTTCACATAATAGGTATCCTCTTCAGACTATTTTAGGCTGTTCAACATCTTCTTCACTTTGCGAGGGCTTGACGTAATATTTTTAAGTTATTTATCATATTGTATTAAATATTCTAGATCTCCACATTTACCTTATACAGGAATGTTAGATTATATATTATATGAATATGTTGAGATGAGGATACTCTCCCATGGTGATATTATGGATATAATTATATATTTCGCAGGATTTATTTTACGTGATGGAATATTAGATTGATATTGATATGTGGCATGATTGAGATATAAGATATAAGTAAATATTACGCTTGCTATGGGTTTTGGTGGCCTTAAGCCTACCCATTCCCTAACGCGCCGATCAGGTTCCCAGTTTGGATCGTGACATATGTTGTTAGGTGCTCCATTTTATTTTCTTATTGAGGCCGGACTTAAACCTGTGCTCGAGAGATAGCTGTCCATACATTGATAAAGAATGTATGGATTCTCAAGAAGAGAGTAGCCGTGGAGGTCCCCCCCTCACCCAAAACTGCCTAGATCCCACGAGTGAATAGAAAGTTGGATCTATATTAGATCTCACCTGAATTGTTCCATCTATCCTCCTGAAGAGAAGTTTGGTTTTAAATTCTGGTTTGAATAGGAGAAGTACATGAAGCTAATATGCCTTGGATGTTCCATATCTCAGGGTGCAGGTGCTGATAAGAATATTGAACTATCTACAAAAAGAAAACAAAGAGAGTGAGAGAGAGAGAGAGAGAGAGAGTTGTTGCCGATGAATTTGTCACCAGTGGCACCCAAATCTAAAACTAGTTGAGAGACTTCCTTTGATAGATTTCTCTATGTGGTTTGAAATTTTATGTGTTTTATTAAATTATTAAAATTCCATTACATTTACCGATATTTCTATGTAGTTTTGAAAATAGCTTTTGGAGAGAAGTAGATAAATAAATATTTTTTTCTAAAAACATATTTTATAAAAATAATTTATAAAAAATTAAAAAATTTCAGTCAATTATATAAAAAAATTCCAAATATGCTTGTTGAACACCCAATATTAATTTAGTCCTTCGATTAAGGATATACTGAAATCTGTTGATATTTGGTCATATTGACAATTGCATTAATATATTTTTAAAAATTAATTGAATAATCTTTAATATTCTAGATTTATTTGATTCAATAGTGGTAATCTACAGTAATGATTAATTATTAGTGGCCAACTATAACTATCAACAATTTATAATTAATTTTAATGTATTTAATAATCAACAGTTAAAATTAATAATTCAAGCTAGCAATACATCGATAGAAATACATATACAAATCTGTTATAAAACATAAAGGATAAAACCGTGAAAAAATTTAAAGTACCTAAATTAATAGCATAATAAATCGGCTTAATGACTATACATTTGATAATAATATAGTGACTAGAATACTTATGACCCTAATTCTACAACATACTGATAATCATAATCTGATTTGTTATCTCTATTGGATGAAACATGTTTTATCCATATAAATTGTCCATACAAAAATAAAACATCATAATAAGACGAAGAAAAACCAAATACCGCAATAAGACGATGAAATCACGAAAAACAAAATGAAAACCTAAATTTATGTGGAATAATCACATATTTTATAAATTAATTGATAAAAAAAAGTTACAAATAGGTGATTTTTGGTCAAGAATGACAAAAAATATTACTCTTTACTTAACGAAGATGGACGGTTAGAAAAATAAATTAAAAAAATTAAGAAAAAAGGAGGCTATATATATATATATCTTAAATTTTTATTCATTCATAATGTATGTCATATTATATATAAAAATAATTAACCAAACATATCTTTTTGATGGAAATCATTATAAATTAATATAAGCATAAATAATTTTTTTTTTTTTTGCATTAAATATCTAAAAACTAGCTCTTTTGATATGAAAAGTTTAAAAATTATGGTTTCTTCTAAAAAGTCAATTTTTAGTACAAATTGTAAAAGTTGATGTTTAACTACTAGCTTTTGCTTTTATTTTACCAAACACTCGACTCAATTTTTAATTTGTTGGATCACTAAAATGGAATTAATCAAAGATTCAATTCAACTTTTTAGGAGTCAAAAGCTGAGAATAAAAATTGAACTAAACTTACGTACACTTGATTTTATTAATGTTACTATTCCTTATTTAAAATTTATTTTAAAATTATCTATTAGTCAATACTTTTTAAGATAATTGATAGATCTAAATGTTGAACCTTGAGGAGATTTCCATCATTTTGATAATCACAAATAATTATGCAATGAAATTTAATTATTTCGAGCGTTTAAATCTTAGTAAATAAAATTATAAGCCATCAAGCTAAACAATTGAAGTCTTTCAAAATATCAAAATTGGACCAAAAAGTTGTCACAAGAAGGCTTCACCATCAGGCTTCATAACTAGAACAAGAGTCACACTCGTGAAGATTGCACAAGACAGGCCATTTTCATCTAGTAGCCTTCATGGTCGATGTCACTATCATGCTTCACCACCAGCTCAATTGTCATGGCTATGACAGTGATCGTCATGACCATGACCATCAAGAGCCATATTCAAATTTGTTGTTTCAAGCCAAGTCACATATATGAACATTTTTGTCATGATCGTGAATTTGGGATCCAGATAGTAGATGTTCAAGGCATATGACCGAAAATGCCAACCTATTCACTCATTTGGAAATTAAGAAAGGTGACAAGGTAACACTTGGAGATAATGCCAAAGGTAAGATTATTAGCATTGGACAAGTTGGTAAGAAAGGCTCAACTTTCATTGATAATGTTCTTTTAGTTGATGGCTTAAAGCATAATTTGCTAAGTGTTAGTTAATTGTGTGATAAAGGACATAGTGTGACTTTGAGCATTCGAAATGCTTTGTGAACTAACTTAATGCCAACCTATTCACTCATTTGGAGATTAAGAAAGGTGGTAAGGCAACATTTAGAAAAAAGCCAAAGGTAAGATTATTAGCATTGGACAAGTTGGTACAAAAGGCTCAAATTTCATTGATGATGTTCTTTTATTTGATGGCTTAAAGCATAATTTGCGCAATGTTAGTCAATTGTGTGATAAAGGACATAGTGTGACCTTTAAGCATTTAGAATGCCAACCCATTCACTCATTTAGAGATTAAGAAAGGTGTTAAGGTAATATTTAGAGATAATACCAAAGGTGAGATTATTGGCATTGGGTAAATTGGTACAAAAGGCTCAAATTTCATTGATGATGTTCTTTTGTTTGATGGCTTAAAGCATAATTTGCTCAATGTTAGTCAATTGTGTGATAAAGGACATAGTGTGACCTTTAAGCATTTAGAATGCCAACCTATTCATTCATTTGGAGATTAAGAAAGGTGGTAAGGTAATATTTAGAGACAATATCAAAGGTGAGATTATTGGCATTGGGTAAATTGGTAAGAAAGGCTCAACTTTTATTGATGATGTTCTTTTGGTTGATAGCTTAAAGCATAACTTGCTTAGTGTTAATCAATTGTGTGATAAGGGACATAGTATGACCTTTGAGCATTCAAAATGCTTTATGACCCAAATTTCAGATAACAAAGTTATTTTCAATAGTAAAAGGATTAACAATGTTTACACAATTGATCTAACCTCTTTGGCTAATCAAGGTATTAAGTGTTTTGTAGCCATTAAAGATGACACATTGGTTTGGTATAGAAGACTTGGATAACCTAGGATAGAGCTTATTGGAGATCTAAGCAAGAATGAACTTGTCATTAGCCTACCTAGAGTCATATTCCAAAAGGACAAGATTTCTGGAGCATGCCGAATGGGAAAACAAGTTAGAAGCTCCTTCAAACCTAAGAACAAGGTAAGTAACACTAGACCCCTTCAATTATTGCATATGAATTTGTTTGGACCTTGTAGAGTTGCTATCTTTGGAGGCATGCACTATGCATATGTGAATGTTGATTATTACTCTAGATTTACTTGGGTATCCTTTCTTGCTAATGCTTTTAAAATTCTTGCGAAACATATTGAAAATGAAAAAGGTCTTAAGATCTCTTCTATTAGGAGTGGTCATGGAAAAGAATTTAAAAATGATTCTTTTAAGTTGTTTTGTTTTGAAATAGGCATTAATCATAACTTTTCTTCTCCTAGAACACCTTAAAAAAATGGAGTTATTGAAAGGAAGAATAGGTCTTTAGTTGAGATGGCTAGAACTATGTTCAATGAGTATAATCTTCCTAAGTACTTTTGGGCCGAAGTCGTCAATACCATATGCTACATTTCAAAGTGAGTTTTTATAAGACCTTTATTAAACAAAACTCCTTATGAGCTATTGTATGGTAGAAAGCCTAGGATTTCATATATAAGAGTATTTGGATGCAAGTGCTTTATATTGAATACCAAGGATAATATTGGAAAATTTGATACTAGAACCAATGAAGGTATATTCCTTAACTGTGTAAACTCTAACAAGTCTTATAGAGTATTTAGCCAAAGAACTTTGGCTGTTGAAGAATCTATGCATATTGTACTTGATAAATCTAACTCACTTGAGCCAAGAAGGGTAGTTATTGTTTATGATGATATATATTTATTTGAAGAGCCAATTCAATAACAAGGAGCCAATGATCAAATCTAACCTCTAAATGCATGTCAAGAGATTGTGGTAGTTGATCCTCCTAAAGGTGAAGTTGAAGAAGCAACAATGGTACCTCAAATTTCAAATGTATATGAGGGCCTACCTAAGTAATGACAATTCAAGAAGGACCATCATAGAGACCTCATCATATGAGCACCATTTAAAGGGGTAACTACTAGACTTTCTTTTAAGCATCTTAATAGTTTTGCCTTTTATCTCTCAAATTGAAAATAAACATGTTGATAATGTTTTATGTGATGAGAGTTGGGTCCTTGCCATGCAAGACTAAATCAACCAATTTGAGAGAAACAAGTGTTTGAAATTTAGTCCCTAGGCCTAAGGATTATCCTATTATAGGCACGAAGTGGGTGTTTTAACATAAACTTGATGAAAATGGTGTCATTACTAGGAATAAAGACTAGGTTAGTGGGTAAAAACTATGACCATGAAGAAGGTATTGACTTTGATGAAACTTTTGCCCCAGTTGTAAAGTTATAAGCCATTAGAATGTTGCTTACATTTGAATCATACATGGATTTTAAGTTATATCAAATGGATGTTAAAAGTGTTTTTCTTAACGACTTTATTGAGGAGGAAGTTTATGTTGAGTAATCTCCGGGTTTTGAGCAATATGATATTCCAAATCATGTTTTTAAACTTTCCAAAGGTTTATATGGCTTGAAACAAGCCCCTAGAGATTGGTATGAAATGTTAAGTAATTTTCTTTTACAAAATGGATTTTCTAAAAGCAAGGTTGATGCAACTCTTTTTATATAAATGTATAAGCATGACATTCTCATTGTGAAAATCTATATGGATGATATTATATTTGTGGCGTCTCACCTATATAATAGAAATAATCCCATTATATAAGCAAAATGCCACAAGACTAGCTATATAAACCTGTTTGGATTAATATTTTTAAATTTTATTATTTTGATTATTAATATTATTTATTTATCTATAGATCATATTAACTTAATCCACTTATTTGTTTTTGATTAGGCATGCCATTCCCATTTTCAGTCATACATTGTTAATTTGCATATATATATATATATATATACACACACACACACACTAGTCTAATAACTCATATACATGATCATGATTAAAATAAATGTAAGAAAGAACTGACCCACAATCTGGGTTTTCGTTGCCAGCTCTGATATGAGCTTCGATTTCTTCTATATCAACTATCTCTATCAGCTTCAAAATCTACTATATACAATCTATGAGCTCTAGTTCCTGCATGTAGGAAACCCATACACTAAGCTGTTTCCAGCTTAGTGGTACATATAACCATTAAAGTTCTAACACAGACACATAGGTGCATGACATATATTTCATGTCAAGTGCCATAATAATCATGCATTATAAATCATGTTATGCCAAACTTATATAATCGAATTCATATTACACCATGTAATTATTCCTTACCTTGTTCTTTGTGTCATTTAGAAAATTCATATATTCTATTCAGCATACAATTAATTACCATATTACATTTCATGAATATTAGCCCAATTCTCATTTCCAGACTATCCAGATAGGAGTGCTCAAACACGAGCTTCAGCCATCCTATTCATTCTAAATCTCAAGTCAAGTGTGCTCAAACCGAGCTTCAATCAACTTGACTTAATAGGTAAATAATTGCTAGCATTTTAAGATCATGGATACTCAAACCTAGGCTTTAGCCACCTTATTTTTTATAGTCATATTTGGTTCAGTAACGGAATTTCCGCTAATGGTGCACCATTTATCATAATTTTAGTCAATAGGTAGAGGAATAGGCCATTAATTCCATAAATCATTTATCTCCAACATGAATACATATGTCATAATTAATGTATACTTGTTCATGATCATATTTTCAATATATTTCAAGTTCACAATCATGTAAATGTACATATTTCATCATTAACATACAAGTCATGTAATTCTCATACAAGCACGCATTTGAACGAACCAAAATGTGTATATGTACAAACCTTTATATAGCTTTACAAAATCTAAGATGATGAAGCTCATCTACTCTTGTGGTTCCATAACTTGTTGTGAGCTTAATTTGAAAATATAATTGATTAATACAATGCTAGAATACTTATTCTTAATATGGTTTAAATAAATACCTTTTAGGACTATTGTCTCTATAACTTTTTTTATACTTGTCCAATTTATACGATTCTTATTTCTAATTAAATTTAACATATAATTTCGTAACATATTAAAATTCCAAAATTTTTGGAGTACTACATAATTTTTAGTGTAATATCAAAATTGCCCTATCTTCTACCCTTTAGGCAGTTTTAAGATACTATATTTAAATATTCATATTTTTTACCGTGTGGGTTATATTATTGTGAAACTTTATAAACATTTAGAGAGGATAATTTTAAATATTTTTATGGTTACAACTTCCTAAATTCAGCCTCTAAAGTCCTCAAATATTAGAGAATATCTAATTGGTCCAGCACATGGTAATAACCCAACCAGTGTCCATATTTATGATCAGAACTCATAAAATACATAAACTTTTAAGATAAGATTTCCACAGATTTAGCTAAAGACATATGACTAAAACTTTAATATTTTGCACTTTGGTTAATTCGGTCTATAAATATCTAAAAAATGAGGACCAATTTACTAAATCTGCTCTGGTACAAAGAAAAGCTCATTCACTGGAATAGTCATGATTCATTTCGTTATAACTCAATCTACATAAGAGAGATTAATACAAAATTTGGTACACAGCTAGAAAACAAATAGGATATAACTTTTATATTTTGAGTTTGGTTTAATTCGACCTTTAAGATGATCAAAATGAACAAAAATCGAAGGGTGTCCTTTTGATATTCTTGCATGAACTAGTCTCACTTAAATGAAAATTTCTCTTCATATACACCAAATCTAGTAAAACGCTTTTGCAGGCATATATATAGGATATAAATGAACAATTTTCATGCTTAACACTCTTCCAAATTAAGTCTCTATGACTATTAAAGTCGGAGTACAATTTACTGCTTCAACACAACTCTAACAAAAGGAAAAGATTACTTACTAAGAACAAATTTATTTGGATTAATTTTGATACAAATCTTGAGTGAAAGATTGAAAAAAATTGGCTATTGGGTGGAAGGAAGAAGAAGAAAGGAGATGTGGTTGAGAGAAATGGGTAAAAGCCAACTTTTATAATTTAAGAAAGCTAATCCACCCTTTAACCCCTTAATTCCTGTCCACCACTAGATTTTTTTTTTGTTTGATGCCACTTTTTTTAATTCTTATTTATTTTTTTTCCTTCTTTTCTTCTTTTTCTTTCTAATTTTATTTTAACAAAATTTTATTTCTAGTGCCTTTTATATGGTTTCTAAGTATATTACTCACACACTTATTCTAACTAAGTCTTAATTAGCGGGTGTTACAATATTTGGTGCTACTAATGAGTGCTTGTGTGAAGAGTTTTCCAAGTGTATGTAAAGTGAGTTTGAGATGAATATGATGAGGGAGCTTAAGTTCTTCCTTGGACTCCAAGTCAAATAATGCTCGGATAGAATCTTCAACAATCAAGCTAAGTACACTAAAGATCTTCTCAAAAGATTTGGTATGGATGGAGCTAAGGCAAGCAAGATTCCTATGAGCACCACCATTAAGCTTGATAAAGATGAGAATGGCAAGTAAGTAGATGAAAAGAAATAACGAGGTATGATTGGTAGTCTTCTTTATCTTACCACTAGTAGACTCGATATTATGTATGTCGTATGCTTATGTGCACATTTTCGATCTTATCCCTAGAGAGTCTCATTTGCATGCCGTTAAAAAGATATTGAAATATTTGATAGGAACACAACATTTAGGCTTATGGTATTCTAAGTGCATTTCATTTGATATTGTGGCTTATTCGAATGTGGATTATGCCAGAACTATTCTTGATAGAAAAAGTACTTCAGATACTTGTCAATTTTTGGAAAATTCTCTTGTTTATTGGTTTAGCAAAAAGCAAAATTTTGTGCATTATTCACCTCTGAAGCTGAATATGTTGATGCCGATTGTTGTTGCACTCAAGTGCTATGGATAAAATAACAACATAAGGATTTTGGCTTGGAATTTAGTCAAATTCGCATTAAATATGATAATATAAGTGATATTAATCTTTCCAAGAATCCAATCCAACATTCTATGAGCAAGCATACAAACATTAGATATCATTTCTTGCGTAATCATGTATATAAAGGTGATATTTATTAGAGATGTGCCCAAAAGACAATCGCCTTAGGCACCTAGTATACACATTCATAACAACATTCTTTCATTATATTAGTATCCTCTTGTCGGGATCATTACTCGGGAATCTTTGGCCAGAGTAGAAATATCCTAAAAATAGTCTTTAGTGACATGTCTAATAGAGTAATGAGTCCCAACGACACGATTTAACATCACTTGGGCTAGATGTGACATAGTCAGTCTAGCGGGAGCTAACACATAGTCCATGCTCTAAACCGAGTGGGATATAGAATGGTGAAAGGACAAATTGCACATATTGTTGTTTATGGAAAGGTTCGTAGTCAAACCACTAACTTTTCAGTCAATTGGGAGTCATGATGTGTTGCTAGATACCGCTCATGACTTGCTTAAATTATTTGATAATTTAGGTGACCAACATAATCGTAAAGCTAATGGGTCACACACTTTGAAGATGTAAAGAATGAGTAAAATGGCTTTGGATGTGATCCAAAATATGAGAGAATTATTTCGAGTTTGTTCGCGATAAGATCGCGGGAAAAAATCGCTCAGGGAGGTTGACGGGCCCGTATTGGCTCACTGGCATGGCAGGCCAGCTGGGCTGCTATGCACACTAGCGCACAGCTACCCGCATGTGGCACTTAAATGGCCTAAATGGCCATTTAAACTAATATTTACTATTCATAACTCCCAATTTTCTCCTCTCTTAATTTTTGCTCTATGAAACTGATATTCTTTTATATCTAAAAGACCACAAAAGATAGAAAATAGACAAGAAAAAATTATTAGTAGAAGAAAAATTAAAAGGTAATTTTTCTCTCAAAGGAACACACAACATTACTAGCATTTTGAGGTGTGATCAAGCCATATCCCTAGTGGTTTCATTCTTTCTTCTTCGCGTGGATATTGTTAGAGACAATCCTAGATTGGATTGTTGTGGTTTGCTACAACCCAACAAGGTGAGAAGTTGAAGAAAATCAAGAAATTATAAAGGTATAAATTATGAATTTTCTTTGGTTAAATTAGTTTTAATTGGCACATGTATAATCCTTTGATTCGGGTTTTGAAAATTTTTATTTTCCGCTACGTAATATGTATGTGATACATGCTCAAAACCTATTATTAAGGTCTGCATATGACTTTTGTCTATCCGAAGCTGCCTTAAGCCTTTCTTGAATAACTTTCACTTTCTACTCTGTCTCACGCACTAAGTCTAGCCCCACTAACTTTCTCTCATTGAGCTTTGACCAACATATAGGTGTTCGGCATTTTCTACCATAAAGTGCCTTATATGGAGCCATCTAGATGTTGGACTGATAACTGTTATTGTAGGCAAACTCCATCAAAGGAAGATATTTGTCCCAGCTACCCTCAAATTCTATAACACAACTCCTCATCATGTCCTCGGGGATCTGAATAACCCTCTCTGACTGTCCGTCTGTCTGGGGATGGAAAGATGTGCTGAAGTTCAGCCTAGTACCCAAAGCTTTCTGCAAAGTGCCCCAAAACTGCGATGTAAACTTGGGATCCCTATCAGAAACAATGGAAATAGGTACTCCATGTAGCCTAACTATCTCATTAACATTGATATATGCCAATTTGTTTAGCTCATAATCTCTCCTAATAGGTAAGAAGTGTGCTGACTTCGTGAGCCTATCAACTATGACCCATATGGCATCATACTTCTTTGATGTCAAAGGCAACCCAACCACAAAATCCATAGTGATCCTCTACCATTTCCACTCTGGTATGGAGATTGGTTGTAACAATCCTGAAGGTACCTGATGTTCTACTTTAACTTGTTGATAAGTAAGACATCTCGTGGCGTACTCAGTAATTTCTTTCTTCATACCCACCCACTAGTACTTAGTCTTTAGATCCTAGTACATCTTGTTGCTTCCCGGGTGCATGACATACTTGCTATTATGAGCTTCCTTAAGAATCTTTTGCCTAAGATCCTCAATATCTAGTACACATAACCTGCCTTGGTAGAATAAACAACCATATGCCTCAATTGTGAAACCGGCTCTTTTTCCCTTAGAGACTAACTCGGCTAGCTCAATCAACTTACTATCTTGCTTTTGTACATCCTTAATTTCCTGCTTAAGAGTGGTTCTAATGTGCATCTCTACCACAACCTTCCTACTTAAAGCATCTGCTATTACATTGGCCTTACCTGGATGATAGTCTATAACACAATTGTAATCCTTGATCAACTCAAGCCAATGCCTCTGTCTCAAATTTATCTCTCTCTGGGTGGGAAGTTACTTTAAACTCTTATGATCTGTATAGATGAAACATTGTTCCCCATATAGATAATGGTGCCAAATCTTTAGTGCAAAGACAATGGCCGCCAATGCCAAATTGTGGGTAGGATAATTCTTCTCATTTGGCTTCAATTGTCTAGAAGCATGAGCAACTACTTTTCCTTCTTGCATCAAGATGCAACCCAATCCATTGTGAGATGCATCACTATAGATGATATACTCCTTATTAGGAATTGGCTGTGTCAAAAATGGAGCTTCTGTTGGCATACTTTTGATTCTCTCAAAACTAGTATGGCACTTGTTCGTCCATTCAAACTTGACATTTTTTCTCAAAAGCCTTGTCAAAGGAGAAGCAATCATTGAAAAGCCCTTGACGAACCTTCTATAGTAACCTGCCAGTCTAAGGAAACTCCTTATTTCTATCACATTCCGCGGTGGCTTCTAACTCATAATCGCCTCAACCTTGCTAGGATTAACTCTGATTCCCTCTACTGATACTATATGTCCCAAAAATATCAATTCATTTAGCCAAAATTCACATTTCAATAGTTTAGCATAAAGCTTGTGCTCTCTGAGAATTTGTAGCACTATCCTCAAATGTCTATTATGCTCCTCTAGATTCTTCGAGTATACCAAGATATCATCGATGAAAACAACCACAAACTGATCTAGATAAGGTTTGAAGATTCTATTCATGAGATCCACAAAAGCTGTTGGAGCATTAGTTAACCCAAATGGCATAACCAAAAACTCATAGTGGCCATATCTTGTTTTGAATGCTGTCTTGGCTATATCTTCCATCTTGACCCATAAATGATGATATCCATATCTTAAATCTATCTTGGAGAACACCCCTGCTCCTTTAAGTTGATCAAAGAGATCCTCATCTATGGTAATAGATACCTGTTCTTGATAGTGACCTTGTTTAACTATCTGTAGTCTATGCATAACCTCATAGATCCATCTTTCTTCTTCACAAAAAGCACTGGTGCACCCCAAGGAGAAACACTCAGCCTAATGAAGCCCTTATCAAGAAGCTCTTGCAGTTGGGCCTTGAGCTCCTTAATCTCTGATGGTGCCATTCTATATGGTGTAGAGGAGATGGGCAGTGTGCTTGGAGCAATCTCGATAGAAAAGTCTACCTCCCTCTTAGGAGGCAAACCTGGTAGGTCTTCCAGAAACACGTCTGGAAAATCTCTAACAGTAGGGACATCCTTGAGGTCTGGACCCCCCTTTCTAGTGTCAATGATATGAGCTAAGTAAGCTTCATACCCTTTTCTCATCATCCGCTTGGCCTTCATCATGGATATGACTTGTGGAAGTTAAGGGAATAACTTGCCTCTCACCAAAATCTCTTATGGACCCATTGTCTTAAGTATCACAAACTTGGACTTACAGTCTATCACTACCCCATGTCGAGAGAGCCAATCCATACTAAGGATAGCATCATACTCATGGAATGGTAATTTAATAAGATCTACGGGAAACTCTTTCCTGTGTACTACTAAAGGACATTCTCTAAAAACCTTATTCACCATTACACTATGGCCTAAGGGATTTGAGACCTCAATCTCATACTCTAAGTTCTCCCTAATCATATTGTACTGACTAGGTATGCTCATGTAAACATACGAATGTGTAGAACCTGGATCTATAAGAGCACATATATCAGAACATGTAGAGAAAACATACCCACTATGACTTCAGTCTCAGTCTGATCCTCTCTTGCCTTCATAGCATAAGCTCTTACTGGTGTTCGACTAGACCCTGGTCGATTCACTATCTCTGAAGCTGTTGGCCTATGTCCACCCCTGCCACCTCTAATCTATCCCTGTCCCCTGCTAAGAGTAGGCACTGTAACCTGAGTCTGTGAAGGATTCGCACAAATCGGGTAGGGGCAATTTCTCTTGTAGTGATCTTCGGACCCACAATTGTAACATGATACAGGTCCCTAACATTCCCTTTTATGCTTCCAGCCACAAGATGTATACTCTGGTACCGGCTCTCTTTGAGTCTGGCTACTAGCAGCAGTAGAGATGGCTCTAAAAGGTGGTCCCTACCTAGTGGGAGCTGAATAAGTATGGCCCTGACTCTGTCCTCTTTGCTGGAACTGACTTGGACCTATACGAGCTTTCTTGCTTGATGTCTAGATGGCAATAAAAGAAGGCTTCTTGAAGTCTTTTCTTGATGATTTGCTAGGCCTTTTCAAATTCTTCATTTGCTCCATACTAATGACTGATGCAACTAACTAGGAGAAATCCTGGTACCTATGTGCAACCATATGAAACCCAATGTCTGCATCTAAACCCTCCTCCAATCTACGACACTTGTCAGACCTGTCTGCAATAATCATAGCTGTATACCTGCTCAATCAGGTGACCTCCCTCTCATAGTCTTCCACTGGCCTGCCCCTCTATCTTAGATTGAAAAATTCACGTTTCTTCCTATCCGCATAAACCCGTGGTACATACTTCTTTTTGAACTCTATCACAAAGAACTCCCAAGTAGGCGGCTATGGTGCATACAGATTCATCACAAATTGACTTCCACCAAACAGATGCATCCTCTTGTGGTAATGAGACTGCATACCTTGCCCTAAGATCATCCGGGCACTGAAGATCCTCAAATACCCTCTCTGTCTTCTCTAGCCAAAACTCAGCCGCAGCTGCATCATTATCACTCTTACCTAGAAAGTCTGGAGCTCTATACTTCCTGACTTTATCCAATTGTATTCTCGGTGGTGGCGGTAGAGGTGGTGGAGGAGTTGCTGGCAGAGGAGGTGGAGGAGGAGCTGGTGGAGCCTGTGTCATAGTCTGTGCTATCCTCTGTAGTAATGCTAATATCTGCTGAGTCACCAGGTCAGGAAAATGTCCAGCCTGGCTTCCTGATAATGGTTGTGAAGATGGGTCAACAGCTGACCCTTGAACGCTAGCCTGACTAGGCTGATCTCTCTCCTCACGCTCTAGAGAGCTACTACTACCGTCAACCTCATGCTCGTTACTAGCCATATCTCTCTTGTAACTATACGCCGACATAGAAGAGCCCAAATTAGAGTTATAAAGGACAATATGATATTTTGTGATACAACCCATCCCTACCTAGGTCTAGAATTGCCTAAACCTAAGCTCTGATACCAAAAAATGTAATACCCCACCATATAATTAGGAGGCCCTTCCTAATTAGATAGAGAAATATTACAATGCTGAGAGATTAAAATTGGTTCTTGTAAAACAATTTCGCATCATGGCCATGATGACTTAAAGTAAACATAAAGAAATAATTTATGAAAGATGTGTTAATACAAAGCTTTAAAATATAAAAGTTAGGGCTCACACATGCCCACGATGTTTACAAAATCCATCAAAATATAA
>CATIWF010171955.1:0-37272 GCA_949630135.1 Balakata baccata
AGAATTCCCCATTGCCAATGCGTTTGGTAAGTCTTCCCAAGCTCCCAGCTTCTGCATCTGTTTTCTTTCAGGTAAAGTTTCTAATTCCTTCTTTATTTTCCATTTCTTCGTCTTTTCATTCTCAGTTTACTTTGCCATTCTCACCATTTCTTAAAGTTTATTATTGATTCTGCACTATGATCGCCATATGTGCTGTTGGGCAAATTCAGGAAATATTGGCAAACCCTTTTGCTGCTTTCTTGTTTTTTATCATTTTTTTTTTTTTAATATTAGGAGCTGTGACTTCGCTTCTATATTCTTGTTATCTTTTTCTTTTCTCCAAAGGCTTCAGTCGCCAAAAGCTTAATCATATTAATAATTCAGTTCTGGATTTTAGTGCAAGAATGTGGCCCTATAATTTCTAAAAGGAAGAAACACAATTTGGGAGTTTTTCTTAGGTGGCTCCCACTAACTCAGTTTAAAGAAATTCAACAATTCATTTTCTTTGCTGGAGTGGAAATAATGGAGATTGTGGGGTAGAGACTAAGCAATAAGCTGTTTTAGATATGAAAAGTAGGTAACTGGTTAAGAGACAATGTTGCTACAACAAGTTGCAAAGATTGCAGTGAAAACCTTCCTGTGTTCCTTCGATAATAAGCAAGTCCAAAAAGTATGCTTTAATTACTAAAGAGACCTGATCTTCTCATAATTTTTGAATATATATTAAAATTTAAGGAATAACTTTTACATCTTCTGTTGGAACCTGATTTATTCTGTGTTAGAAAGGTAGCCGGTACTCAAGGATCATGGCTCAGTCAGTCAGTAACAACAGTGCGAAGAAACTTATTCAAATTGATATCAGTTCAGACTCTGTATGCCCATGGTGCTTTGTTGGCAAGAAAAATTTAGACAAAGCTATTGCTGCTTCTAAAGATCAATTTGATTTTGAGGTCATTCTCCTTCTTTGCTATCTCTCTTGTGTTAAGACTTTTGATGTTAAGTTTCAGTCTAATTGGTTCTATTTAAGATTGCAGATCAAGTGGCATCCCTTTTTTCTTGACCCATCAGCCCCTAAAGAAGGCATAAATAAGTTACAGTTTTATAAGGAAAAGTTTGGATCCCAAAATGAAGGAATTATGGCTCAAATGACTGAGGTTTCTTTTTACCATTGTTGCTTTGTCTTTATCTGGTTCTTCTTTGTAAATTATTTATGCAAATGCTGCCATATGCAACGGCATTTCAATTAGGCTGGTGCATAATCAAGCCATTCTGATAATTGCAGATATTTAGGGGTCTTGGTCTGGAATATAACCTTTGTGGTCTCACGTAAGATCGAATTTTAGTTTGAATATTGGTAAAAGGTCACAAGCAAAGATGTTTATTCAATGGAGTGAATATTAACATTGTTCCTGGATTTGCACAGGGGCAACACTTTAGACAGCCACAGGCTTATATATTTTGCTGGCAAACAGAATCTTGATAAGCAACATAAACTTGTCGAAGAGCTCTTCCTGGGTTACTTTACACAGGCTAAATACATTGGTGACAGGTAAATGTAGATTTTACAAAACAGTTTCATGTTTACCCTCATCACAAGCCTTAATATTTATCTTTATCGTGAGTTTTTTGTTTTTTTAAATAATTCTTATGGATTTTTCTTACACCATTAATGGTCTTCGATACCTAGTTTAGCCCAACTGAAAATTTTCTTATGACCATGCATAAGTGGATCCTTGCCAGCCGCTGTTACTCAAGGGTCATAAATTGAGTAGACAAGTGTTAATATTTTTATTTCTTGTACATCTGATTATCTGAATATGATGCAATATCATGTTTGATGCACCATCCCATTAGTTGAAAATTGATTGTTTGGAATCAAACATATTCCTGAAAATATTAATGGCTAAAAATTTTTAAAAGAAATGACAACCATCAAGATGAGCAACTGGTAACACTATTTTGTGTTTTGCATATTAGCATATTTGACAAGTAGAATGTTTGATCAGCAGGCAATTCCTGGAAAGCATATTAGCATTTCGTTCATAGTTTAAATCAGGGTAAAATGAATTTATAGTACCAAAATTTTGGTATATGTATCAAATTGGTACCAAGACGCCAAAATTTTTTTTGTATCAAATTGGTACAAAAATTTTGGAGTTTGTTTCAGATCATTGTACCAAGATGACGTGGACACCAGATTTGCTAACCTGGACGTCAGATTTGCTGACGTGACTCTACTAGATTTGTTGATGTGGATGCTGTAAAAATTTTTGAACCATAATCTAAAACTCAACGTCAAAATTTTGGTACCAATTTGATACCCATAGCTGAAAAAGTTTTGGTATAAATATTAACATTTTACCCCGTTTAAATCAGCTTCATCAAACCATTATAAGGCTTGCAAGGTGAGACTTTTTTAGCATTCTGCATTTGTATCTAGATGTTATTAATATCCATAGTTGTTAATTAGGTTCCTAATTTGGAGAATAGTGGTGAAAGTGAAAAGAAACTTGCCACAGCCTTAATGCAACAGCCTTGGTCCCATTTTATATGTTCCAAAAGAGCAAGACAAGTTGGTCTTTCATTCATATTCAACTCCAAAATGGCAAGCACTAATATTGTGGTTGAATGCAGGGAATTTCTTCTGGATTGTGCCGCAAAGGTTGGGATAGAGGGGGCAGCAGAATTCCTTGAAGATCCCAATAATGGAGTCAAGGAGGTCTGTGTTGTTCTATTTTTCTTTTGCCTCCAAATTCCAGTTAAGCATCATAAATACTGCTAAAAAGTTATGTCCTTGTCATTTGAGTTTCAACAGGTTGTTATTATTGTTTTCAAATCATTTTCAAACATAATACTTGTTTATTTCTTTTGAAATTGAAATTGCTAATGCTTTTAATTTCTGTGGCATTGTTCTTCAGTTGCTAAGCATTATGAGGGTAGAGAAAAAGTTTGAATCCTGCAAATCATAATGCCAAATTATTCCCTTCCACACTTTAGCAATCAACCAGTTCTCTCTCTCTCTCTTGCATGACTGCATCATATGTCTGTGATTTTGCATCTTCAGTTGAACATTATTATTATATGATTGTTTTTATTATTCGAGCTGAACTTCCTCTTGATGATTCTTTGAAGGTCACTGAAGAACTTGAGAAGTACTCGGCCAATATTGCAGGTGTACCTTACTACGTGGTATGTCATAAAAATTCCATTATACATCTTATTCCATGCATGAATCTCCATTTAAAGATTCCATTTTATATGCTATACGACACATGAAGGTCTCTGTCGTTGAGAAAATTGTTTTGAAACAGATGAATGGAAAGCTCAAGTTGAGTGGTGGGCGGCCCTCAGAGGTTTTCCTCGGAGCTTTTGAAGTTGCTTGAAATTACTTTATTCTTACTATGGAGCAACAATTTCATTACCTATACTTTATAAATAAAAATGGTTGCTGACATTTATCATTCCATTGTATTTTCCTTCCTTTATTTATTTATTTATTTTTTTTAAGAGAATAAGTGGTTGAATATAATAAATCTGTTTAGAGGATACAGTTTTTGAAAATAATTTTAACTTTCTAAAATTTCAAATTTTAATTTTAAATATATAACCCAGTAAATGTTTTTTTAATCAAAATTTTTAACCCAGCAAAATCAATGCATTAAGAAAACCAAAACATGAAATTATTTTCAGATAACGTAATGATAAACCCAAAATAATTCATAATTCTCCTCCAAATATTCATAAACTTAGAAGTAAATTTCAAATATCATCCCCTCAACTGACACTAACATATGGTAATATTTCTCAACATGTATTCATGTGATAGAAATATCTTTTGCATCTATTTTTATAGATTTACAAGTTATTCTTAATGATTTGATGTCTTGTTACAACCTATATATAATACACTTGATGATATATTGCCTATGTGAAATACACAATTTTTTCAAAGTATTGTGCTTAAATAAATTTTTTTTTCTTATGAATTTATACTTAAATGATTTTTTGAAATAAAATATCGCTGTCTGATTATCGAAAAATCATTAAAGCACAAACAAAAAGGAAAATCAGTTAAAGCACAATTTTTTAAGAAATTGTTTGTTCCATGGAGGCAGTGTTGTATACTATTGGATATTTAGGATTGCTGTTAAAAATTTTAAAAGTAAATTTTGAATTTTTTTATTTAATTGATTAATTTTTTTTAATTTTTTATAAATTACTTTTTTCAAATTTATTTTTTTACAAATTTTTTTCCAAAAAATATTTTTTTCAAACACAATATCAAACAAAGCTTATATGGATTCAACTAATATTTGTGTTGATTTTCTTCAACCCACACCCTACTCGTTTATTATTGTATCATGGACAGATTGACACGTTTAATATATTCATCACCATATTATATGTTAAATCTATAAAAAATAATATTATTTCAAAATATTTATCACTTTTATAATCTTAAATCAAAGCATATGTTATTTAATTATTGTAAAAAATCATATTGAATTATTTAAAAATCATAAAAATACATATAATTTATATTTTATATTAAGATTGTTGCTCAAAAACCACTAAAAGTATCATTTTAAATCTCACTTTAATAGATCATGTTCGCATCGTGTTCCAAAATTTACCCTAAACTTAAATCAGTATGTATTACAAGTATTGTAACCTAAGAAAATGCTAAGCTATTTTCATCAAATGGTGAATTAGACAACAAACATGCTCAGGAAGCACTGCCCCTATCTATCCCATAAATCTACTCAAATTCAAGTTCCAAGTTTTTTTTTTTTTTTTAATGTTCCAAGTTACTCTAACAGGAAATCCAATGCCTTTTTAATCCTTTGTCTTGATCACACTTAGGATTAGCATGAATATGCACATGCTTTCAAGAAACTTCACACAAGCAAACAATTGTCAGCTCATGCACACCCTGCGCATGCACATACTTCACGAGCAGGCTGAATAATTTTCCTTTACCTGGTTTCCCCTTTATTCATTTGCAGGCAGATTTAACGACCAACACTAAGATAACATCCTACCACAACACTAAGAATGAAGATTAAGAGGCACAAAGCAAACACACCAAAGCTCAAATCATCTTTTGATGGAGCTATGTGCAGATTTTCATTCACATGGATGAAAAATTTTTGAAGGCCATTTTTGAAGAGAACATGTGTTGAAACAACTGTAATCAGAACAAATTTTCTTTTATATTTACCATGGATAACAAGCACTTTAACCCGTTGTATTCACAAAGAACTCTACACATCTCTTTTTGGATTTCTTCCTTCTCCTGCTGCAGCTGGTTTCATCCACGACACAGATTTTTGAAGCAGGATCAAGTCGTTTCATCGAAAACCATTACCTATAAGAGCCAGCCCAAAAAAAAAAATGCTTCAGTCAAAGCAGCAATATTTAGGCAAACATGATATTCAGCTTCATACCTTTCTTTTAAAGTCACAAAAAAGCTTAAAAAGTTCTGCATCCAAAAGATTCATGTGAAGAGAGGTATGAAAACTACACATGATATTTGAACATCACGTAATCATAAAGTTAATAACATAATTTGCAAATGTGCAGAGTGGTTACTGACTGACTTTAATATTTCAAAATAAAAAAATTAGTAAAATCCTAAAACCTTAGCCAATATGAGGCATAATCTGTTTTAGAGTTCAAATATATCCTGGGTCAGGCATTTTTTCACTTCAAGGCGTGTGAGTTTCTTTGTTTATCTTCTTACTAACAGATATTTACATATGTTCGTTCTCACTTAAGTTCATATAGTAGCTGTGTGGTGTTAACTAACTCATATGAAATCAAAAATTATATAAACAATAGTTGTACATGCAAACAAAAGACAACGTCAACAAAGTGTAGGTGCAGCAAGAATGATATTAAGCATCATTATAACGCATTAGCAAAAAAATAATACTAAAATGATAATATATCAACAGAGCATATACTTAATTGACCTTAGCAAAAAATAATATTAAATGATGACATATCAAGACCATATGTTTTTTAACTTTGCTTATTGGAAATTTTTTGCTATCCAGTAACCAACATGCGGATATAGCACTTCACATAAAGCTAAGCATTTCAACCATACTAGAAAGACTTGATTAATTGAATGCATATGACTTGTAGGAGAGGGGAACAAAATTCAATAAGAAAATGAATCTTCTAAAGCTTTTGGCTTTCGACAGCCCCTGTCAAACTTTTGACATAATCACATTTCAAATACATCAAGTGAGTGATCTGACAACCTCTCACTTGACTTAAAACTGTACTAGAAACGATTTTCATCAAGCTAACTGGGTTGTTCGCCAAACCCCAAAAAGGGGAGGTCCAGTATGATTTTAATAAATTAATATAGTCATTGACTTGAAGTTACAATATATATAAACATTACAGAAGCCATAGTTCACAAGATTGCGGAAGAAGAAAATCATTTTTTTCCCTTTCTGGAATCAATTTACAAATCTAGTAGCACTAGCACCCCCATGCAAGAAATCACCAATTTTCCTTTCCCTGTTGCAGGGCAGCATAAATCCTCCTAACAATTGGCAAGTCCATGTATGTGATACATGATAAAGATACAAAAGCAAGCATTAACAATCACTTTGAAGAAGGACTACATTTTTTCTACATTTTTTCTGTAGGCCTCAACAGCAAAGAAATGTTTCCTTCATAGACCAAAAGGGAAAAGCAGATAAATTTGTAACCTAAACCCCTAATTTTGCAAGCAAGTAGAATACTAAGCAATTTATGAAGTCATCAGAGACAAGAGAATAATACATTATATCTGGATCAACTCCTACAGCACTTAAAAACTTCCAACTTATCATTTAAATTGGATGCATTATCTAAGTTATCTACTACAAGGTTTATATAGCTCTAGAAACAAACATGAGGAAATGTTTCATAACTGATCCCAAATGTCAGAATTAAGAACTTTAGCTGATTGGAGATGAATGAATCAAACTTTGCACATAAAATGAAGCAGTAAAAAATGTGTTTGCTTAAAATATTTTGGATACAAAAAGCTTATTGAGCTAAGAAGAGTATATTAGTACCTAAAGGAACACTTATAGCTCTAGAAATCAATATATCTAAGTTTCCATATCGGACTTTAAAGAGATAGAAGTTATTGTGATATTTCCATTATTAAGGATCAATAAATGTTTTCTGAATATAACTGAAAAAGGAGTTAAAAAATATGCAAAGATATGAGTATAAGAAGATAAGGCAGAATAGGATAAGAAAATGGTTAAAAACTCTTCTAATTTGCAATGATTATAAGCAGGATGAAAAATTGAAAAATAAAAGCTCACATAAGATAAACCAGGTGTTACCTTGCCACAGACTGGACAGCTGTCACTTCTCTCCATCCACTCATATATGCAACCAAGATGGAAATGGTGTGAGCACTTTGTCACTATTTTAGGATTTTCAGGAGTATATTCTGCACATACAAAAGAAGGAAAGTTTGAAAACATGACTACATAAAATCAATATCTCCAGTTTAGAAATGCAAATCTTGTAGCATCTTTAAACAATTTACATTAACAAGGTTTACATCCCGAAGAGTGCAACTTTAGACTTCAAGATTAGGATCTTAGGCAACGTAGTCAAAGGTGATATAGTCTCTATTGCCTAAGGAGCAAGGCGCAAAAAAAGCGCTCACCTGAGCAAAGTAACACGCAAATTTCTATATATATATATATATAAGCACAAAATCTTAAACATAACAGGTTTTAAATTTCTATGAAAAACTAAAAGGTTTGTATGATAAAATCCTAAATCATTTACAGCTTTTTCTTGATTGTAATTCTATTTAGGTCTGAATTACTTGAGCAAATTTAAAATTGAAACTGTAGTGTATTATGAAAGGAATCATGTCAGTGTGCTAAAATAGGACTTTAAATATGATAGAAAATTTGAGTAATTGAATAAGTAAAAATGGGAGAAAGCAAAGGATAAAGAAACTGATGAAACCACGCTTGTTCAGCCAGATCAATGGTTGTCAACACTATTATTAGTGTCAGGGACCACTAGAGCTTTCGAGAAGATTGATGATGGAGAAGGTGGCAGGCTGGCAACAGCTTTACTTTATTTTAGAATAAAAAAATGGACGTTGCTTGCTGTCACTGCTGGAATGAGCTGATGGCAGCTGTTTGGTCTTTTTGTTTTAAATATAAAAAACTCAAAAAGAGTCCTAATATAACTTAAATATAACCCTAAGAGACTTAAGTCTGACTTATACTATAATACCATTAAATTAAAAATAAAAAAAGAAAAGGCTGCTGGCAATGGCATGTCCAAAACAGGAAACAGATTAGGATAGGCGCAAAAAGCGCAGCAGAACAGGGGCACATCAGGCGCATGCCTGAGTGAAGGTGCCTCGCCTGGCCTCTCCAAAGGCGATGGGAGCTGCCATCACCTTGCCTGTGCGCCTAGTCTAGCGCCCTTTGCACCTTTGACAATATTGATCTTAGGTTACCTACAAAAGCAATAATTTTTCATTGTAGCTGCTTCTCAATTACCATAGATTTTCTTCTCAGTTGGATTTTTTTTTTCTGACCTCATAAGATTGATCTCTTTTATTAGGTAAGTTACTAGATTAGAGAAACACACATTGTAGGAACACTGCAGCAGACTCATGTTCTTATCCTGCTCTGCTTATCAACAACATGCAACTGAAACTCTCTTTTACACACATGAGAACAATGATCAGCAAAATTTTCAATGTCCCAAGTTCAAAATAATGGCAGCGGAGGGAATTTTACATGTTCATAACTTGAAAAATTTTGGTCAAATCCAAACTAAATGATATTTTTTGGCCTTGAAGTTCAATGCATCGATGATACTTTTTCAGGAAAGTATATTGTAACAGAAAAGAAAAAGAAAGAACCATAATTGTCATAAATTAGCTTCATAGCTGAATTAAAGTTCTTCTTTCAAGAGATGGACACATCTCAAGAGAATTTAAAATTAGCACAAGATCCAATTAAAGTGCGATTAGAAACCTTACCTTCAAGACATGTTGGACATACATCCTCATCTTCCGCTGACGAGTAAATATATCCAACTCCTGCATATGATTTTGTTGATGAAAGCTTCAATGAGGATCTACCACGCTGTTCTTTGGATCCTTCTTCACAAGCAGATGCGGTCCATCTGTCTCCTGTACTCAAGGAATCAGAGTCACCATCAAAATCACTTCTTAATGGCTCGGATTCTTCATGTGCGTGACTTGAGCCCTTCTCACGTCTCGAAACCAGACCGTCACGCTGCAGACGAAGACATCTGGGATCGGCATCATAAGGCAAGGGCCTAGGAGGAGAGCGGTACATGCCTGAGAGAGAGTTGTCAAGTGATGCAGAAGAAGTAATAGAAGCTGCCCCCTGAATGGATGAAGGGACAGAAAGCACTTCCCCTCTTCGAAATAATGAGCAATACTACAAATGAGAAAGCCAAAAGGAAAAGAAGAAAGAAAATGGTCGGAAGTCCTTTATACTGAATACCATAAGAAAACTTCTCACTGTTAAATAGGCATACAAGTTCGAAGTCTATGCAAATAAACATGGCAACACCAATTGCAATCCTTTTCTATTCATGCAAAGCTCATAGAATCAACTATCAATTATTTTTCACAGAAATAATACTCAAATTGACATGGACCAAAATATACTTCAGCTACAAATAAAGATTAGTCATTAGTGAAAGATGATGTGGATGCTCCTTAACTGAGACACAAGCTCTCATGTCTGCTTTCATTGCTTCCAAGAGCCCATACTACCTATTCTGCACTACTATACACCAATAACAACTCAAAATTGTTGAAACTAAGACCATGAAAAGAATATGTTACTTATAAGAAGGAAAACACATGCAATCCTATTCTGATACAAAGGCCAAAAGTGACTTGTCCTCCAGAGCTATAAAATTCCCTCGTATCAAGTTTAGAGAACCACAATCAAGTGCAAATATGCAAATGCTTCCTTATTTATGAATCGATTATTTCTTCACACTTTCTCTCTCTGACATATTTCCCAACCATAAATATAATGAGGTACTGTTGGGATCAAGCATTGCACTGTCCAGGAGATAAGCTTTTCAGCCTATTCTATATCATACCAAGCTACTGTAAACAATTATTGACTAGAGAGGATACCTCAAGCACGCTAACACAGAGATATTCTTGATAGTTTGAATTATACTCTTTGTCAAGATGCAAATTATTAAATATTAAAAGCATCAGAGTTCTAGTCACTGCAAAAAGACACCGAAAACATAATCATCATCAAAAATCATAAACGATATTCTTTTTAGCAAGGTAGCCAGGGAGAAGATAATAACAATAACGGAACATACCACATGTAGAAAATTCTGGACAAAGCAGCTGAGACACATGCAGTTTCTATATACAGAACTATTAGGATTCATATAATCCTCAAAATCCTCGGGATGCAAACAGCAACAAACAGAACCCATGGTGTCAGTTCAAATCTCTTTCTTTCACTTAATCTTGCCTGCAATAACTCTCAACCTTCACCAGCAAATCTTGGCACCACAAAGCATAAGCATCAAAGAAGTATTATATTCAATAAATAAGTAGAGAATGAGAGAGGACTCTAAGCTCACAGAAGGGCAATTGCCTCTGTGAACCAGTACCCTCTGTTTCCTTTCTAAGTGCCAAATGCTTCTTTTCAATTTTGGTTAAGCAATCATCATAACCTGCAAATTGGAAGATAGATATGGAGAAAAAAATTTTTGTCCATAAAATAATTCAGAAAGATCAAGTGAACAGATAATGCCAAAATCCATCAGTGTTTTGAATAATAATAAAAAATTAAAAATCAAAATGATGAAAACAAAGCTCATGTTTATTCAAATAAACCGGATATTAGTAGCAAAATATACTCTATGAGAAAGAAATTGATATCCATTATTGAACAATTCAAGCTTTAATGACATGACCACTATAGGTTTAATCAAACTAAGTAACATAACGACTGCAGTGATAAATTATGATGATAATAATGATTATGACTCCTTAACAAGATTAATTACTCTTTGGCCACAATTCTCCTTTTCTTCATATGACAAAACCCATCAGTGTTTTGAATCATCATATAAATCGGTAAATTTTATGTCTCTTCAAATAAGCCAGATATTAATGGCAGAAATATACTCCAAGAGCAAAAAATTAAAATCCATTATTGACCAATTCAAGCTTTAATGGCATGACCAATATAGAACTAATCAAACTAAGTAACATAATGACTGCTATGATAAATGATGATGATGATGATGATGCTGATATGACTCCTTAGCAAAATCAATAATCATTGGCCTAGTTCTCCTTTTTCGTAAGAAAGTTGCAATCTTCATTCTCTGATAAGGAATTTCTTCAAAAAAAATAAATAAGGAAAAGAAAAGGGTTCTTTTCTTTAGTCGAAAGTAAAATTCACAAAGGAAAAAAAATGAATTTGGAGAACAAAAATTACCAAGAAAAAAAAATCCATAAACAAACACCAAGCAAGCAAACAATTCAACCAGAATCACTGAATTCTATCAAAGAATGTTAGACATTAGAATTACATTAAGAAAATCCACAAAAAGTATATATAAAGCAGAAAATAGAAAGATCAAACAAAAGAAAGGCATGAATCATCAGGATTATCTGATTTAGGAGCTAAAAATTTGATAAAACCAAAAGGAAAGTACCTGGAGCAAGCAGATAGAAGCGAGGAGCGGCAAGAAGATTGAGAGATGATCAATGAAGTCCTCTGTGGAATGGAGAAGGAGAGCAACACGGAAAGAAAAATTGACAATTCAAAAATCGGATTTATGTTTTGGCGAGAAAAGCTATGAATGCGCGAAATTAAAGCTGCCGGCTCTCTATTTGGTGGTGGGTGATAGAATCAATCCACTTTCAACTTTAGTTTCTTTTCAAAAACAAATATTTTATTTTATTTTATACCAATTTATTTTACAACACCACTTCAGCTCAAAAGTTAATTAATTCGAGTTCGATTAGTTTGAGTATATTATTGAATTGAATTCAAATATTATAATATTCAACTTTTAATATTTGTTAATTTTATTAAATTATTTTATATTTTTTATATTTAAGTTTTATCCAATTAAATTAATTTGAGTCGAGTCAGCTTATATACACTATTAATTAAATTTTTTTAATTAATTTTAATTTTATCTGATTGAATTTGAAGAATTCAAATATTTTTCGAATAACTTAAAAAATTTGGTCAAGTTTAAATTTCAAAATTTTAATCAAATTGAGCTCAAATTTGAAACTATATCAATTCACCTCTATTGCACCCCTGCTTATCTTATATTCATTAAAATATTAATAATTTAATATACTTTGGATAAGAAACTGTAATTTAAGGCAAATATAAAAGAAAAGAACATTATTTATATTTATTTTAATTATATTATATATAAATTAGAAATCTAGAATCTTGTGCAAGCTCTGGAAATGAAAAAGGAATCTTATTATGGCCCATCACTTTTATATCCTACCTTGCGTTTTACATATAAAAAAAAATACAATACCTTTGATAAATGATACAATATTTGAATCTTATAGTACATAAAATAATAAATTAATGAGTTTAAACTATAATTAAGGTCATTGATGCAGTCAGATTATGACATTAAGTTTGAAAAAAATATTTTTTGAAAATAATTTTGTATTTTTAATTTTTTTAATTTTAAAAATTATTTTTAGTAGAAATATATAGATAAATATTTTTTTCAAAAATATGTTTGGAAAAAATAGTTTATAAAAAATTAAAAAAATCAGTTAATTAAATTAAAAAAATTTAAAATTTTCTTTTAAAATATTCAATAATAATTTCAAACACCTCCTAAAAGAGAGGATAAATAGTCAAAAACTTCATTATAAAAATATGATTCTAATAATTTTTATGGTGAGATAAATCTTAAAAAATAATATATATTTATATATTATCACATTAATTTTAAATAATTAAAATGAATTATAGTCTATTCTTATGTGTATATGGCTCGACTACTAATTAAGGTCCTATCTACCAAACTTTGAAAAAGAAATTGGAAAACTCAGTGCAAAAAAAAAACTACATTTGAAAAATAATGGTTTATTAAATTAAATAAAAGTCGGACACACCTTTTTTAAAATATTCAAATATTAATTTTAGCATTTAAATTTTTTATTTTTAATAATTACTTTATTTTGTACTTATTTTAATTAATATATTTTGCTTATTCTGATTATTGGTTTAAGTTAATTTGCTTTAGCGTGCATAGATGAATAGTAATAATATTTAAATTAGTAAATATGTAAACCGAACGTTAATAAATAAAAAAAATGGTTCCAAACCCTTATTATATACTGGTCAACTAGTTTAATTTTTTAATTGGAATAAATATTTGTTTCATTTCCTCGTCTAACCCCTTAAAATACTTTTTTATTCAATTTATTTCTTAAAATTAATTTTTGATTCATATTATTTCCCTATATTTTAAAAAGATAAAACAAAAAAATAAAATATTTTGTTTTTAATGCTGATATATCATTATGTCGTGTTAATAATATTATCGTGTCACTCATGTTAACGTGCTACTATGCCATCTTGTGTGAATGATGAGATATTACATATTTTTAAAATAGGGCGATATGAATAAAAAATTGAATTTATAAAAGCAAACTGAATAAAAAAAGTTTAGGAACTAAATGGCGAAATGGAACTTTTTTAATTTAACATAGAGATGACTCTAATTAAATTAGTTAAGATGTATTTGAAATTGTTATTGATTGTTCTAAAAGTAGAATTTAAATTTTTTTATTTAATTGGCTGATTTTTTTTAAATTTTTTATAAATTATTTTTTTAAATTTATTCCTAAAAAAATATTTATTTATTTGTTTCTATGAAAAAAAAATCAGTTCTCTATACTAAAAAAATTAAAAAAACAAATTTATTTGAAAAGCGTTTTTTCAAAGCAATGCCGAATAAGCCTGTAGTAATCTCTACGTATGGATAGAGATTAGTGAATTGATTATTTATTTTTTATTTTAATATGATTGAAAGTAATACGTCACCAATCAATCAAATATGTTGTCTTACGAAGATGCTTGAAATGAAATTTTAATTGATAATTCAGAATTAACATGCAAATGAAATGTCATTAATTTAAAAAACAAATTAATTATATTATTATTCGTATAGTACTTGAATAATGAAAATACGTGTAGTAATGTGTATAACAACTTTAACAAGTGCTTGAAAATATTTTATTTGTTTAAAAATGGGGTCAGAATATTTAAAATTTCATGAATTTTGTAGCAAATTCAGAAGTGGGAGACAAGACATGGCTAACAATGGGCCCAATCCCCAATTAAATTTGATTATTTGAGTAGTTTAGAACAAAAGTTGGAATAAGTCTGCCCTTCATCATCATCCCTTTGTCAATGTGGGTGGCATATGAAATTAGGTGCAATTTTCTCTACCAATGTTGTTGGCCATATATTTATTTAAAATATGAAAAATTACTATCCATTTTTTGAAATTCGATACATTGTATACTAGTACTTTTGGAAGTTAAAAAATTATATGATTTGATTATCCATTTTATCTCTCTTAAATTATATAGTAATTTTGTTAAATTTTAAATTATTTACAACGTTATTAATAAATTATATTCTCTTTTATTAAGTTTCGGGAGAAATTAATATATATAGAGAAATTTTTAGATAGATTGTATTTATTATGTCATCTATAGACTAATCAAATTATTAAATGATATATATGTATATTGTATTTACTTCAATCAATGAGAATAAAATAATTAAATGTATGTTAATAAATGATTGTATTAGTTTATGAATAACATGGTAAATATAGTTTAACTAAAAATTTATCATACAATTGATCAAACTTGTAGGGGTAAACTCCGTTAAATAAATAATAATTTTTTTTATTAGTTCACCGCAATCTAATTTATTTCTATCAAAAACTCTAACAGAAAGATATATTATTACAATATGATAAATAATAGCAAATCAAATCGTATAATTTTTCATAAGTTTAAAAATATAAATAAAATTTTACCTGATGCCACAGTTAGACTGTACTTTGCAATTGCAAAGCAGTTACAATAATAATGATGCTCCAAGTTATTTGAATTGCTTTCTTTCTCTTTTCCTCATCATTAGATTTACCTTCCAAAATCCATATGACTCGCATTTGTAATATCTCAATTTTATTTATCTGTAGAACTCTGATCATTAAATAATTTTATTATATAAAATAATAATTATGTTTTTAAAGCTATAATAACCTTTTTTTGTTGTTGTAAAATTCTTCTTTTGTTGCATCTACTAGCAATGTGTATTTTTAGTATAATTTAAATTATAACATAACAACATGCAATTTTTCAAACAAAAAGGGATTTTTTATTTAGTTTACTGCAAATAAATAATTATAATCTATATAAAAAAATTGCCGAGCATAAATAGTGATAAATTAATAAATATTGATTGTATCACGTTAATTATGTTAAATTTTAGGCATTGGATTTAATAATGTTAATAAATTATAGGAAAGTTACATATTTAAAAAAAAAAAATATCCAAAGCCATAAAATAACAAAAACAGATAAATACAAGCAGATATGCCTTATACCTTAAAAATCCAAATTAAATTTCAAATTAAATTTTAATGTAAATGATGATCATAACTTTTATTATTTGAAAATAAAGAGAGTAGGACAGAAATCCTCTGCAACTTGATGATACCTTAATAATATTATTAATGTACGCAAATTCATAGGATAGGATAACAGTTAAATCAAAACCCAGAAAGCGGGTCCTCCTTTTTTTTTTTTGTTTTTTTGAATATTTTGTTTTTCATTCCATTGGTTGCAAACCTATGCTCCGTGTTTGAATCGAAGCTTTTGAGTAATTCTACAGATCATTCAAAGCTATTGTTTCAAAGTGGTTTTTTTGCTTGTAATTCTGCAGAGTCGGTTTCACCTTTTTTATTCCCTTTCGCCGGCTACATAAGTAGCTGCTGCACTGCATTTGTCAGATCTGTTTGTCTTATCTCACTCTCTGGGAAGCTGGGGGTTTCTTCCTTTTTATTCCATTTCTGGTATATTTTTATAAATGTATCCCCTATTTCCGATTTGAATTTTGGAGTTTTCAATTCAAAACTCGAACCCTAGATTCAAGCTATCATCAGCAGCGCTGAACAATCTCCAAGCCAATTTTATCTCTATGTTCGGCTCAATTAGCAATCTTTTGATTTTCAAATTCGAGGGTTTTTAGTTCTAGAAGAATGTCAGTCCAGTATTAGAAATCACTGGCCCAAATTGGAGCTTCGGAAAATTCTCTAAAATGCAGGGCTCAGCCAGCTCAGTTGCACAACCCGAAGCCATATTGGAGTGGCTTCACAAGGAAATGGGCTATAGGCCGTTGGGTCCTTACAATGCCTCCACGAATAAATCTCAACTGCCCTCCATTGATGCGCTTCGTAAGATTTGCCGTGGAAACATGATACCCATTTGGAATTTCTTGATTAAAAGAGTGAAATCGGAGAAAACTGTGGAGAATATAAGGAAGAACATTATGGTACATGGCGTTGTCGAGAGTGGCAGTTTTGTGAACTCGGGGAAAGATGAGGGTCGGAGTCAAGGAGGGAGGAGGAAGGAAAAGGTGGTTGGTGAGAGTTCCAGTGCAGCAGATAGTAGGGAGGCCGCGTCGCAGGAGAGGGAGTCGGCGGCAAAGGAGGTAGAGAGGTTGAGGAACATTGTGAGGAGACAGAGGAATGATTTGAAGGCGAGAATGATGGAGGTCTCAAGAGAGGAGGCTGAGAGAAAGAGAATGCTTGATGAGCGTGCAAAAAACAGGTCTGGCTCTTAATAGTTTCATGCAGAGTTTCTTTTATGCCATGAATGCTTAGTGTAGCAGAGAAAATTTGAAATTTGTTTCCTAAGTTTGTGGATTTGTTTAATTTGTTAATGGTGTGTTTGGTTCTGAAAATGTGGGGAGTGTAGGCATGCATAATTTTGAGATAATATGGGTTTAATGGTTTAGAGAGATATGGAAAAATTGCACCAGCTGTGCCAGCCAAATAAAGTGGTTCGTTTTTCTATTTCTCGATTTGTAGGCAACAAAAAATTTTCTCTTCTGGAGAGACAGTTTCAGGAGGTTTTGTTGAAGGTTTTTTTGTGAACTCCGCTCAGTCCAAATTGGGATTAGTAAATTGCATGACCATTTAATGATCTCTAAGCCAGTAAGCAGGCATAACAAATCAGCTTATTGTTCACATTCATTTGCTTTAAGCACAATTGTACTCATTGATTGCCTAATGTCAGGGTTTTAATAATTCACCAATTAGTAATGACTGCATCTTATCGGGCCAAAATGGCTCATATTGGGCTCAGAAATCGATTTAATTGTTACAGTTCTGTCTTCTAATATGCACCAAATGTTGTTGGATGCAAAACTTGCTGTTATGCAATAAGTCAATCATTTTATTGCTTAGACGTATGTTGAATTAGTTATCGTGCCTTCTGCTCAGCATTTTTCTTGTATGCTAAGGAGGACTAGATGGTTTGCTAAATATTGATTATTTTGGTTTATGGACTAGTAATCATTATGCTTAATATTTTGACAAGGCTATAATATATTCAGCTACTGTATTTGCATTGATGGGTGCATAGTGCTACTGCAGGCATAAGCAGGTAATGTTGGAGTCTTATGATCAGCAGTGTGATGAAGCAGCAAAAATATTTGCAGAGTATCATAAACGTCTATCTCACTATGTTAATCAAGCAAGGGATGCTCAAAGGTCGAGTGTTGACCCTTCCACTGAGGTGTTTAGCAGCTTCAGTTCAAACAGTGAGAAGGAGGCTGTCTATTCTACTGTCAAGGGTACTAAATCTGCAGATGATGTTATCCTCATTGAAACAACTAGGGAAAGGAATATTCGGAAGGCATGTGAATCCCTTGCAGTTCATATGATTGAAAGGATATGCAACTCATTTCCAGCTTATGAAGGAAGTGGCATTCATTTGAATCCTCAGTTAGAAGCAGCAAAGTTGGGAATTGATTTTGAGGGGGAATTACCCAATGAAGTTAGAACTGTCATTGTGAATTGCTTGAAGAATCCTCCTAAATTACTCCAGGCAATTACTGCCTACACTTTACGGCTGAAAACGCTTATTTCTAGAGAAATAGAGAAAATTGACGTTAGAGCTGATGCAGAAACCTTAAGGTATGGTATTTTCTTTTCAGTTTGTTCGTTCAAGTAACCTTTTTTCTTTCTCTACTCTTTCAACCTTTGATATTATTGTGCAGCTAGGGCTGTTAAAAATATCATTTTTGCCGATTAACATTAGATTTCTGGAGCAGCCATTTATTGATGAGCTGGTCATTTCCTTTTTCTACTGTTGCTTTTAAAATAATATAATTGGTGGGTTGTGTTCTTAGATCTGATCTTACAGGGTACAAATTTCTAAGTTTCATGTCTTTGGATGCCTGATTTATTACTGATAAGTAGGGGTTAAAAATATTTATCTTGTATCTGATGTGCAATAGAGTTGCTTTTAGTGGACTGGGAAGGAATAAGTCCGAGGATAATGTAATGTTGTTGATAATGTACATTGAGGATAATGTTGTGTTGATGTCGTTAAAACTTATGCAAACATCCTTTGATGAGACTACTTTGTTCTCAGAATGACATGCTTGGTTTTCCCCCTCATGCATTTCTATGTAATTCTAACAGTATTTTGAATTAGTAACAGTTTTTTGTTTTTATCTTACAATATTGTTCAGAAACAGGTTTCACAGAAGACATGGCTTATCATATCACTTTCAATTGATCTAAGATATTAGATGATCAGTATGATCAGTCTTTTATTTTTGCAGTCATTTTTGCTTATGTTATGTCGGAGAAGGTGGAAGATTTTGCTGGTTGCACTGATGGAGATTTGACAAACAATTTATTTCTGAGGATTGACTTGTCAACCGTTTAAAGTTTTGTTTTGTGAAGTATCTTAAGTCTTATTTACTGGTTGAAAGAGATTTAGGTTGGGTCCTGTCTTGGAATTTGTCATCCCTGAGTGAATAACTGAAAGCTGACTTTGGGCTCAAGAAGAGTGTAGTAGCCCTAAGGATTGAAGCAGTTATTTCTACCAACCGTTAATGATTGGCCTATGGGTTGTCATTGTGTTAGTACTGGATCTTCTGATCTAGTGTTTTAGTGTTATTTTGCTCCTGCTTCTTTTTATGATATATGTCCTGATTTTTCTCAGATTCAGAGAAGGTATTTTATCTTTCTGCTTCTGGTTCAGTTTATGCATTTGCGTATGCATGATGAAATCATTTAGTCCTAAATTTTATTGATAACATGTCGTGATATCTTTGTCGTGCATTATGTAAGATTAAAAGTTGTTTGTGGGCAATCTGCTATATTTAATTCGTTTGAAGGCAAAGCTATATTTGTCGAGTCATCTACGACCATCAAATTTACTACATGGTATTTGCTGAATAAGTTTTTCGTTTTGAGCTAATTCACTTAGCATTGATCCATGGAGGCAATCATCAAATAACATGTCCATTTTTTTCATGATGTCATTAAATTTTTGAAGTACTATTTACATATACGTAATTTCTTGTTGATTCCCCTATTGTGAAGAGTTTGCGGGCAACTTGGTATTTATGAACCTAGTTTGAATTCCACAAACTCAGCTACTTAAATTTGAAGATGAAGCTGAATTATGTGCTTCAAATGGATTAGCACTGTGCATGTGTGCATTTATATGCAGTAGTCTATTTCTAGTTTTTTTTTTAAGGTTGGAGTCATTCTTATACTGCTATTTTGTAGTTTCATGTGTGCATCTGCTAAAATTAAAATATATTATGCATCTCTTAATTAACTTCCATATCAAGTGTGCCTATTTTTCCCGTTTTATTTATTATAAATATCTAGTAATGATTTTATGCTTGCTTTATTTAACATTAGCATACCATTTCTCAGATTAGTAATATTGAATTTCTTTATCAGGTACAAGTATGAGAACAACCGAGTAATGGATATTTCTTCTCCTGATGTAAGCTCACCATTAAATTATCAACTTTATGGCAATGGAAAGATCGGAACAGATGTGCCCTCTAGAGGAACTAAAAATCAGCTTCTCGAAAGACAGGTCTTCCCCCTTTCTAGTTGGTAGCCTCTGTATTTGTAGTAGATCTTACAATGTTTGCAAAGAGTAATGTGCTGTTTGCTGTGAATGGACATGACTGAGTAGCTTAAAATTTATTATCATTTTATTTATACTTTCTCTGTGTCTTAGTGCATTATAATTGAAGATACTCTCTTATGTTTGGGGACATTTTCTCAATGTTTGTTTTGCATTTTCATTTGCAGAAAGCTCATGTTCAGCAATTTTTAGCTACTGAAGATGCAATTAATAAAGCTGCAGAAGCTAGGGATATGTGTCAAAAGCTTATAAAACGCTTGCAAGGAAGTGGTGATATGGTTTTATCACACTCACTTGGTTTTGGAGGTACATCACAGAACATGGGCAGTCTTAGGCAATTAGAGGTAATTTCTCTACCAAAGTTGTGTCTATATGTTCTCATGCACTGTGGTTGTTTTCTGATGTTCACTGCTTTGAACACGTGCTTCATCATCTCAAATTCTGATTTGCAAATACTGAGTGTCTCATCTGATTATTACCCCTGCTACTGAGTGCTGCACTTTGATATGTTTGGTCTAAGAAGTGGTGGTTTGTGGTTGCCATCTTGTGAGATTCAGTATTTTCTATTGTCTAGAATGAAGTAATTTGTTTGAATCTCATCCTTAAACCTTGTTAACCATTTTGATTAATGAGGTTTGATGGACATCATATTTTGAAAACTGGATTTCAATGATTTTTATATTTTTTGTAGCTTGATAATTCTATTATCACCTTCCTACTGAAGTGTGTCTACATTTTGAATTGTCTGGATTTTGGATTTGATCTACAGAGAATCAATTAGACTAAGAGAAAATGTAAATAAAAAATGTAGGGTTGATGTTATGGAAAGGTAATTTTAGGATATCTATTTCACAAACTATTTTGAGGAATCTTTGTTATGTAGTCAATTCCAAAATTCATAGTTGTGTCATATGGATTATCATCGACTAGGGTGATAAGAACTTCATAATCTTACGGGTGGTCATTAAAAGTAAGCCTTTCAAAATTTTAGTTATTTATTTCACTTGCTTGTCCACTGTTTATGGCTTTAATTTGCTACCAACCATATACTGTCCGCCATCCTGGCTTTAATTTGCTACCAACCTTATACTGTCTGGCATCCTGGCTCTAATTTTGCTACCAACCTTATACTGTCTGGCGTCCAGTGTGGTTCTAGTTCTTCTTGTTGAGAACTGCTTTCTCTCTTCTTTTGAGACCTTTCATTCGTACCTGGTTTCTGTGCTTGCAATATCTTTGATCATTTAAGCAGATGATAGACTTGTCTATCCTGGAGGAAAACTCATAAATTTTATGCTTTACACTCAGCATAATTAGGTTGAGCTGTTGAGGTGCATTTAGGCACTAACTTGGTTAATGCTGATCATCTTATATTTAATGGAATTCTGGAACATGATGTTATGTGTTAGAGATTATGTATACATACAAATATGACAGAATATTATTGCCTTTTGTCTAATCTTGTTGTATATATCTTAAGATAAAGTTTGAGAACTTCTACCTTCATTCACTGAACTATAGCTTGTGTCTGTACCTATGGAAATGTGACTTGATTTAATCTCTCCATTTTATATGTGCAGTTGGATGTTTGGTCCAAGGAGAGGGAAGCTGCTGGACTCAGGGCAAGCTTGAATACCTTGATGTCAGAAATCCAACGATTGAATAAATTATGTGCAGAGAGGAAAGAGGCTGAAGATTCTTTGAGAAAGAAGTGGAAGAAAATTGAAGAGTTTGATGCACGCAGATCGGAACTTGAAGTGATATATACTGCTCTGTTGAAGGCTAACATGGTAGGGTATCATGTCTTTTTTGTTCTAGTTAGACATAAATGGGTCATTCGTTATTGATTTCGACCCATTTTGCTAATTGTTGATTCATGAGTTTGAAATATTTAAGAAGCTTGGTGTATGTTGTTATTTTGGTAATTTACTTTTTTGTTTTGTCATGCAACATGACAAAAAGCAGTATGATCCTTGTATTTTTTTCCCCTCAAGGTTGAAAAGTAGAAAGTGTACTAGAGAGATTTTTTTTCTCCTTTTATTAAGCCATTAACTAAAATTTTAGATTTCGGTAATCTTTAAAATGTATTGGTTCAAAAAGCTGATTGCATAAAATCTTAAAAATGTGATATTTTTTGCTCACTAATATAGTTCCCAATATCAATAAATGCTTCAAAATTTCTACCAAGCTTCAGATTTCATAAGGTGGCACCAATTCTCGGAGTATGTAATTTTATGCCCTCCTCTTGGACCCATTGAAGTTTGATTACAAACTTAACCTAATGGCTTGGGTGGATTTGTTGTGTAAAGGTTTGTGTAGTCAATCTTGTAGCTAGTTTTTCTTGTTGACGCCCCCCGTGGAAAAAAAAGTCTCTATGCATCCCTTGTTGACCAACTAAGGTTTCTCACCATTAAAGGAGTGAAAAAGATGATGGCTAGACGTCTTGAAGTAGAATTTAGCAATAGTAGATATTTCTATAGATGCAGGTTGAATGTGACCAAATATAGGAACCCTCCAGTTGAACCCAACTAGATTGAGATTAGGGCTTATTGGGGTTGATTTAGATTGGGGCACAGCCAAATGATGTTGAGAGAGCACAAAAACATCAACTTGACTTTGGTAGCTGCCTAATAAAGATAAATAATCTTATCTACCATTTCACTCCTCTTTATCCTATGAAAAAAATTGATGATTTGTTTCCTTCACTCCCAAATTTTCTGCTATTATAACTATGGATTCCATTACACTTGTGACTAATACATGTAGCCCAGGACTCCATACAGGATGATAGAAAGCTTAATCTTTGACCTTAGCTTTGAATCCTGTACTGCACTAGTAAGTCAAAGCTATTGCACCTTTGTGCCCATTAATAGCATTTACGGAAACAGACCCTTGAAAAGCTCAGTAGTCAGCACAATAACTCTAGCCAAAATGCATCCTGTCCATTCCTCATATGCAGTATGAAATCATGACTTGGACACATAATAGCATGTTGCAGTTTGATCATACCCTAACTGAGTCCGTAAGCTCAATTTTGCTAATGATTTTAACATTTCAGACAATAATTTTTATGTTTCTCAAAAATGAATATAAATAGACCAGGGATGTATTGCATTTAGGTTCTTTCTTGAATTGATGCCGTGGCATTTATTTATTTTGTTATTTTTTGAGTCCACCATGAACTCATGTTGAGTCAGCTATGGGAATCAGCTACTCTTTTGCCTCTTCATTTGCCTTGCAGGAAGCAGCTGCATTTTGGAATCAACAACCATTGGCTGCAAGGGAATATGCATCAAGTACTATCATTCCAGCATGCATGGTTGTTGCAGATATTGCGAACAATGCAAAAGATCTTATTGATAAAGAAGTTAATGCCTTCTCTCGAAGTCCTGATAATAGCCTGTACATGCTTCCTTCAACCCCTCAGGTTTGTAAAACTGCTTCAGTATGGTCCACTGACTGACTCTGATTGATAAGAAGTTTCTTTGAGAGGAATAAACTATTAATTCTTTCTTAATTGTTGAAGTTTTTTTGTGGAATATCAATAAACCACTATCCCTATAGTAGGCTTGTTGTGGGTGTTGTGTTGTTTTTCTGGTTTTAAATCACATGAACATCAATGAGATATTCATGCTTTTTTGGCATTTTTTTTTTTAAATTTAATAATTTGTATTGTATTCTCTCAGGCACTAGTGGAGTCCATGGGTTCTACTGGATCTACAGGACCTGAAGTTGTTGCTGCTGCTGAGAAAAATGCTGCATTATTGACAGCAAGAGCTGGTGCTAGGGATCCTTCAGCAATTCCATCTATATGTCGTGTATCTGCCGCCCTTCAGTATCCTGCTGGTGAGTTTTTATTCAACTATAGGATGTTAGAAGCCATCTCTGGTAGTACTTCTCGGGGGTTTAGGTATGACAGCTGAGATGAGAACATTCTGATTTGTTATGTTTCCACCAAAATGCCAAATTAGTAGGAACTAACCAGATTGAAGCTATCATTTCTAATTTGCTGGAACTAGAATATCTGTGAGATCCAGGCACGATTAGTATCAATAAGGCAAATGAACATATTTCTCCTAGAAATGGTTTTGGCAACCTAGTTTCAGTTGCCCTTGGAAGTTTGACACAGATTTTGGCTCTCAAAGCTGGATACTTATACTTTTAACGGAGCTCTGAGCAATTGTAGGATTCACTTAGAAGCAAGACTCATTCATTGGGTAATCTGATTGATGTTTTCCTTGATAGCTTAGCAATGGCTTCTTCATATTATTCAACATTGAAAAGGTTTTTCTTTTTTTTCTCCCCATTAATTTAAGAGTTTGCTATACCACTTGATGCTTGTTGCACAGAACTTGGTATTATTAACATGAGCCATAAATATTGTTGGAGCCAAAGACAAATAATGGCCTTTAGCAATGCACCACTGTATAACAACACCCTATTAAAAGCCGTTGTACCTTGACTACTGAAGATGGAATAAATAAGTGTCTTTGATGACTTTAGCAGTTGGCTTTAGTAGAGGCAAAAGGAGTTATTAATGTTAGTGTTATCAAGTTGTTAATGAATAGATATTAGTTGACAACATTCCCATTTCCTGATACATCTCATGCTGTCTACCCCTGCTAAAAGGTTGCTAGGTGTTAATTTATTTATGTACTCGTGTGTAAATTAAGGGTAATAACTTTCTTAGGGGGTTTATTATTGTTTGCTGATGGGTAGTTAGAATAATACTTAATCTTGCTCAAGGTTCTATTTGGCTTCTACTTTATTTGTCCATATTGAATTTTTATCATCTACAATCAGGTCTGGAGGGTTCTGATGCTGGTTTAGCATCAGTGTTGGAATCCCTGGAGTTCTGTCTGAAGCTTCGTGGGTCTGAGGCTAGTGTGTTGGAGGACTTGGCAAAGGCAATCAATCTTGTCCATATAAGACAAGATCTCGTTGAAAGTGGTCATGCCTTATTGAACCATGCATACCGTTCACAACATGAATATGAAAGGTAAAGCTGAATGTTTCAGTATATGTTGTTATGCTGTGGTATTACTTATGGACTTTGTAGTTTTTTACCAAAAATTTTTCAACATTGTTTAAGCCCTGTCTTTCTCTTCTTTTTGATTTGAAAGGACTATCATGAGTCGTGTAAAACTTTCATAATTTTTTTTTAGTTCTTTTAGTTTCTTGCCATTTGTTAAATATTTGTAAATTTAAAAAACTAAACGATCATTGATAATCCCATGCAGGACGACAAATTATTGTCTGAGTTTAGCATCTGAGCAAGAGAAAATTGTCACAGAGAAATGGTTGCCTGAACTGAAAGCAGCAGTTTTGAATGCTCAGAAGTGCTTGGAAGATTGCAACTATGTGAAAGGTTTGGTGAGTAACTATGATTATCAAACTCAATTTATTTTTTATTGCACTTCATGTATGAGAGTTTTTTCCTAAAAAAAAAAAAAAGAGATCTAGAAAGCGTAACGAAATTTGGTGAGGGCTTAACATGGATTTTTTTCCCGTTGATCATGAGATTTGAATTTGTCTCAAGTTCAATCTGTTGAGCAGGACAGGAGACATATACAAGGAACAGTGACCATGTATTTTAATTTTAAAAAATTTAATGCTGCTTCAACTGACCGCAGAAGTTGTGTTGTAAGGGTTGTTTTTGCCTATACTTCAATCCCTAGAGCCTAGACAATAACATTTTGGTCATCTGTTCTAATTCAATTTGAAAGATAGTTATTTCAGGGTGAACATAATTTGCATTGTTTAATTCTCCACCTTTGAATGGAAAAGATGACCTTTAAATACCTGTAAGGGGTTTCACGGGCATAACACATTTTTTCATTGTAGTGAAGGTCAAATAGTGCCCAAAACACTTCAAATACGATAGTTACAATCGCGACTTCTTAGTCATAGGCGTGACTATACTCAATCTCTCACTTTTCATGTCTTTTTGACACCTGTAAAAGCTCAAGGCCTAAGTCCAACCGTAGACCACACATATACCTCATGTAAACCTCTCATATACCACTATTATTTGAGTGATATATATACCACAGATATACTACTTGTATACCCCTTATAAAACTCACTTTTCTTACATGTCTTCTTAATCTCTCTCTTGCTCATACTTTAACCACTCCTATAACACATGTATTACTTTATGTCACTCATCAAAGCTCATTCAACATATGGCACTATCAAGTTCAGAGCATAAGGTTATTTAATCAAGAGTTCTTTTACATGCCATTACAATTTAAAGTTCCCATTTCATACCATTCATCATACTTGCATATATAATTCACAATTTACAACTTATTAGCTATGAGGCCATATCCTTATCATGCTATTAGACCATTTATCTTACTTGAGTGCTATTAGAGATAGCTAAGTTCTCAATCATGCCATAAGTCAACATATTTATCTTGCCTTTAATCATTTAGCTTACTTTAGTGATAGCATAGATGGCCAATCTCCTATTTTATGCCATTAACTCATGCTACTTAGAACTTATCAGTCAACTTGCAAGACATAAGCCAATACACATTTCATGCCATATAACATGCTAAAGGCAACCTAAATTCTCAACACCACGACATTAATCACTTTAAACATATTGAACATAACATAAATCTCAACGTTTTCTCAATTATATGACTTACCATGCCTTAGGCCATAATGGCCTTTTCCTCAATAATTGGCATTCTTTCAAGGCAACATGAATATTACATCCTCACTAAATTTCCAATTAAGTTCAAGCAATTAACATGCCACGATTCTTTTCATTCACCTTTATTATGCCATTTTCACAAGCTTGAGATATTCACAAAGCCATAGTCATTATCTGCCAATTCATCTTTATCAATATCAATACTCACATTGTTTTTCTTGTAACTATCATTTCACTAATAATACATAAGTCATAATATCATTATCACTTATTTTCATGCTTAAGGTTTTGATTGTCATCTATAACATATCAAGCATACAACTTGATGCCAAAATAGTGTCATGGATAGTCACATAGCATCAAAACAAATCAAATAATATGCAAAAAAGTCGAATTACTATGCATATGTGTATAGAACTGAACGGTGGAGTTGAAAACTGAAATATCTGACTCACCCTCTCGGGTTGGTGGGCTTCACTACCATTACCAATGTCTCCAAATATGAATATACCACCGAGACAAAATCAAAACATAGCTAGGACATAATTGAACCTTAACTTTACAAACCCCTTTACTGTGAGAATTTGAATTTCTAACCCTAAGCCATTAAAACGTGTTTTAATAATTCAAATCATCCTAATCAACCTTTAGATGATTAAGGCCCATAAAATATTACCTTGATTGAGAGAAAAACGAGTGGGATAGTGGAGGGTTCAACCTCCCAATCTCTCCACTCCAAAGGATACGAATTTCTCCACAAATCTCATGATTAATAGCTTGAATCCTTGTTTTTACTAATGATTTTGTGTTTTTGGCTCAAGAATTCAATGGAAAATGATAGAAAATAACTGAGATGGTGCTTTGGGGTCTGGGGTGATGGCTACGGTTCTTGGGAAGGGTTTCTCATGTGTTTCTATATACTTTCACTTGTAAAGCAGCACCACTGAGAAGCAAATTAGGTGATCTATGTAACAGCCCGGCCCACACCACGAGAAATTGTCCGCTTTGCAGGCCCACGGCCCACTCACGGTTTTGCCCAATTGGAGGTTTCGCTCTAAAAGGCGCCTCTCGGAGTAAAGCTGGAATTGCACTTATAAGGATCAGGACGACTGGACTCCTTTCCGATGTGGGATCGAGTGCCACACTCCATCTTGGCTATTGGGCATTGGGCGTTACGTATCGCCGTCCCCAATCCCTCACCTAGCCTGCCTGAGGTGAGGGATTGGGGACGGCGATACGTAACGCCCAATGCCCAATAGCCAAGATGGAGTGTGACACTCAATCCCACATCGGAAAGGAGTCCAGCCGTCCTGATCCTTATAAGGACAGACTCGTCCTTCCACCGCGAGACGCCTTTTGGAGCGAAACCTCCAATTGGGCAAAACCGTGAGTAGGCCGTGGGCCTGCAAAGCTGACAATTTCTCGTGGTGTGGGCCGGGCTGTTACAAATTTGGTATCAGAGCCGGGGACGGCTTTGGACTGTGTGGAGGAGAGAGAGGTCTGCCTGAGGTGAGGGATTGGAGACGGCGATACGTAACGCCCAATGCCCAATAGCCAAGATGGAGTATGACACTCAATCCCACATCGGAAAGAAGTCCAGCTGTCCTGATTCTTATAAGGACAGACTCGTCCTTCCACCGCGAGGCGTCTTTTGGAGCGAAACCTCCAATTGGGCAAAACCGTGAGTGGGTCGTGGGCCTGCAAAGCGGACAATTTCTCATGGTGTGGGCCGGGCTGTTACAATCTATGTAGTTGAGGAAATGTTTGCGAATTTAAATGCTTTTTCAAATGAAAGACGGTGGTTGTTTCCTTTTTGTAACTTTATGCCCTGACATGTTGATAGCTTTTTTGTGGTTAAAGATGCTTGTTAGAATTAAATCGTAGTTATTTATTTGCGACACGAAATTGTAGCATGTTTTCAAATATATGCTCGTGCCAATTGTTCTGCCTTTTTTCTGACACGCCATTTGTATTTTTCTTTGATTTGGCACGGTGAGAATTATTTTGACCTTTTCCTTATTTTATTCTGGAATTTATGATGGAGATTTTTGATGCATATTACTGCAGCTTGACGAGTGGTGGGAGCAACCAGCATCTACAGTTGTTGACTGGGTGACTGTTGATGGGCAAAATGTTGCTGCCTGGCATAATCATGTCAAGCAACTTCTTGCATTCTATGACAAAGAGCTCTTGTGAATAATATCTGAGAGCCTATGCAATAAAACTCTTCCTGAAATTTCCTCATTTATACATATTGCCACGATTGTGCCAATATTTAAAATTCACGTTAGGACACTGGACTCACTTGGAAATACAAGTGGAGGCATCTTTGAGGGTATATTCAGTTTGGTATGCAGAGGGTGAGGAGTTGGTCTGATGCATTTTAAGTGGAAGGGATCCTCTGTCAAGAGTCGACGAGACTACGCATCGTCCATTGATTTCGAAGTAGGGCGAAGGGACGAGGGTCTTGAGTCTCAACAATTTGACGTTGAGGTATTTACATTTTTTTTTACCCCACTAATTTTGTACAGAATGAATCTTTAAGTAGTTTCATGTATGATAGGTAGGTGGTTGTTCTCGGGTTGCAAATGTGTACCATATCGTATGCATTATCCTTCACATGTTTGAGGCTTTTTAATAATGTCACCAGAAGAGTTGCAATGTGGCCATTATGTATTTTATGGCTTAATCTGCTGCACTTGACGCTTTTGAATTGAATTGAATTATGTTCTTTTCTTTATAACATTCTATCGATGTTTATGTCTTAAGCATAAGGTGACAACTTAGATCACTATTTATTTTCTTTTTCTTTTTTTTTTTTTATGATAAAATTTCGTCATATAAATTCCATAGAATTTTTTCTGGCGAAATCTAAAATGTATATTGTTTTCACCTTATAAAAAATGGTTCTTGATTCCTACAAAAGCAACTGGACAAACTGGTTATGGAGTGATCAAAATACCAAATGCTCCAGTTTCCCTTGGTTCACTGATTACTCTTAGGCTTGTTTGGTTGAATTTCATGATAAAATTTTCATTTAATAGATTTTTTCCTGTATAAAATTTATTTATTTCAATTTCATGATGATAGTAAATTGTAGGACTCAATCGGTGCCCTTAAAACAAGGTAACAAATTCCAACGAGATTGAAATTTGAACTTGGACATAAAACTCTGCCTCCACATGTATTAAGGAAAAGGCAACTTATCCTATCTGTTTGTACTTTATTAGTTCATTTATTTATAGTGTTCATCTTACATTAAGGTATTAGTGTTTTAATGTCGTGGACCAATTGACAATTTGTGATACGATATGATTAAATGATATGAAATAACATAGATTTAGACAGATATGAGTTTGAGCTTAATGGTTATTGATTATAATCATATCAACGCGATTAAGATACGAAAAAAAAGTTTTAAGACAATTAAATATGATTAAAAATATATAAAAGATTTAATTATATTAATGTCAAACTATATAAAATATTTATATATAATAAATTTATAATATATTATGTTAAAATCAAATTGTATTAGTATATTTTATATATAAATAAATATTGTGTAGCTACGGTTTTTATAATTATATTAATATTCGTGTCTCATATGATGTATGTATACACATTTACACATGTTTAGTTAACTGTATCTAATAGTTTTGTGTCATATAAAGTATATATGAGACATAATGTGATTAAATACTATACAAAATAAGACACAATACGATTAGATATGATACGACATAAATTGCCAATTCTAGCTGTGATACAAAATAAATTGTATTACGTAACATAATTAATGTATTAAAGTAAGAAAAAAAATAAAATAATATAGGTATGGACTATGCATGGTAAGATGCAGTTGTTAACAGTAGATGATCATGTGCACACAAAGAACCAAGAGGAAATTTCACCTAATACCTACATTTATCATTTTATTTATAAAAGTAAATTCAATATTTTCTTTTTTTATTTTCATCAACTATCTTTTCAATTTTACCGAAATCATTTTACTGTTATTTTTTCTCCACTCTCAGTCTCCGACACTTTATCTCTCCCATAAATTACATTGTTGCTGTTCTTTTCTTAAAAGTTGAATCGCAAATCACATCATCACAATGGCATCTGTAAGATTCAAAGCTAGTTGTATTGCTAATGAGTGTATCTATGGAAGAAAGTCATTGAATAGCCTAACTAATGAAGACGAAGCCATGATTAGTGATATGATAACAAGAAAGAAGAAAACTATATGTGTTGACTAATTGACTAATTGCTTTTTAATTAGGATTTATATTATGTTGTTGTTGATTTCTTTTTTTTTTTTCCTTTATTTTTTAGTAAAAATTATTAAAATATTTTCATGATATACTTTTTGACATCATAGATATAATTTATCTAAAAATTTTAGGAGCAAACAATAATCCTAAAACTTGACATCACACTCAAAGAGTTAATGTCATACACAAGAAATTTATGGCCACTCCACTAATCTCGTGAACCCACAGGGCCCCGACAACTATCCCTTGCCTTGGTAATTTTACACCCACAATGTAACAAAAGGCTACTAATACTTAGCTAGAGGCCTTTCCTTCTCTTCATCCACTTCTCTTCCATCCCAATTTTACCTTTCCTTCTTAGCAGTTTAGTACATAAAAAATACACAATATGACCAATTAAGGGTAACTTGATTAATATTTCCACTTGTAAAAATTGGAAGACGTTCTAAGTTCGAGTCTTATTGTCATTGTTCACAAATATTAGAGAAAATTTAACACTTCTATAATGCAAAGTAATGACTACCCTGCCGATTCACTGAATTTCCCAATGAATTGAAAAAAAAAAAAAAAACCTTAACCCACTATCACATTTACTGCTGTTAGTTTGCAGTTGACTGGTTTTCTCATGAATGATATAAAGAGCCTATAAAAGGTCATTTCATGCCTCAAAATGACAACTAGAAAGAAAAATAAAGGGCATCAACAGGTATTAAATAGGCAGAATAACTGTAAATATACATAAAGAAAGCCAGCCCTTTCGCTGTCTTTCTTGTATGAATCAAGAAAGCTACTCTCAAAGAAAAAGAAAAAGAAAAGAATGAGTTGGTTTTATGTAATTCTGTTTCTCTGTTTTACATATAGTAAGGTTTCAGAGGCTAGGCATCACAGTAAGCTTCCATCTGCTATTGTTGTTGGCACTGTCTATTGTGACACTTGCTTCCAACAAGATTTCTCAAAGAGCAGTCACTTCATTTCAGGTTCAGTTAATTTATAAAACTCAATTTTAATCTGTTTCTTGTTGTCTTTGAAAATTGAATTTAATAAATTTTTAGGATTTTCTATGCAGGAGCCCATGTTGCAGTAGAATGCAAAGATGACAGCTCGAGACCCAGTTTCCATCAAGAAGTGAAAACAAATGAGCATGGAGAATTCAGAGTTGATTTGCCATTCTCTGTTGGCAAGCATGTGAAAAGAATCAAGAAATGTTCAGTGAAGTTATTAAGCAGCAGTGAGCCATATTGTGATGTGGCTTCCACTGCAACTTCATCATCACTGCGTCTGAAATCAAGAAAAGAAGGAACTCACATTTTCTCCGCAGGATTTTTCAGTTTCAAGCCGCAGAAGCAGCCAATTCTCTGTAACCAGAAACCCAGCATTCAAAATTCTGCTACTGATAATTTCTCTGATTTCCCACCGCCACTTCAAGATCCTGGAAACAATAACAACTTTCTTCCTCCTCTTCCCACACTGCCACCATTGCCACAGCTTCCTCCTCTTCCAGGGGTGCCTTCTCTTCCGTCGCCTCCATCATTTCCTTCCATTCCACCGGTTCCTCCAAAGAAATCCGTAAAAGAATCAGATCAGAAAGTAGCACAACCCAACTTTTTTCTTCCAACACCACCGTTTTTTCCTCCGAACCCTTTTCAGCCACCTCCATTGCTTCCTCCTAACCCACTTCAGCCACATCCAGCTCCTCTGATTCCTTTACCGTCAATTCCTCCTCCCGTGATTCCGCTTCCTACGTTCGCCCCACTCCCTCCTCTCTCGCCCTTCCCTTTCCCTCCTTCTCCTCCTGGAATCCCCCCTGCTTCTACTTCACACAAGATTTCTTCTCCTTGACTGAATCTTATATATCTTGACGTAAAATTCTCCAATAATGTCTAGAATATTTAGGCCAAATTTCCTCTTTCCTATATTGTTCTGTTAATTTCTTGCATTGCAAATTATAATGTAGTAAAGGGATTGCCAGAGTAACGTTGATGTTATAGTTTTAGGAAATGTGTTTTTCTTGTTAATAAGAGTGAAAGAGAACGAAATTATTGTGCTTGAAATAAAATAATGGTTTACTGAACTCCCCTGCCCCCAACATAAATAAAATAAGGGTTTCTTCTTTTGTCGTAGCTATTCAGCGGTACACTGTTCTATATTGGCATTGGTCAACCCCATGAGAGGTTACAACGCTTTTTACTACATATGTATTATTACCATGTAAATCTTACAATTGGGGTTAATAACATAAATTGTAACTAGTTTCAAAAAAATAAAAAAATATAAATTGCATCAATATTTATTATTATTTTGTAAATTAGTACAGAATATTTTAATTATTGCAAATTAGTTAAAAAAAATTACAATTTGGTATTTAAATCCATTTTCAATAAAAGTTGGAAGATATAATTTATGGTGACGTGGTATAGTAATATATGCCAAAAGTGCAAATCAATTCTTGAACGAAGGTGACTCAGCTTCTAAAATTTGACTTAATGCAATTAAGTAGTTTAGAATTTGTGCAATCAGACCACTTAACTTACACTCTGTCAATGCCATTAATCTACTGCCGTTGAGCTGACCTGATCACCCTAAAATGACGTTATATCTGCTTTTTTGTTATTCAAAATAAACCAAAACAATGTCGTATAATTTGAAGGCAATACGACGTATTTTTATATGTTTGAAAATTAAAAAAAAAGGCCAAATATATAAGTTATTCTTTCAACTATATCCTCTAGTACGAGTCAGCCCCATGCCTTTTGACTGAGTACAATTAAGCCCTTAAAATTTAAAATCGGTGCAATTAAGCCTCTAAAAAAATTACACTATGTTGAAATGGTACCATTTTGAATTAAAAGAGAGAAAAAAAAATCCAACGCCCTTCACAATCCTCCATTTTTCATAATCCTATATTCCTTAATCCCTAACTATGATATGCAAATCTTTCTTACTTGAGATTTAGGGATTTAAAGTACGATTATGATATCATTTTTTTTCAGTCTCAATAAGTCACTGTGAACAAATCGAAGAAGTTGCGGTATTATTAATGTGCTACTGCAATTTTACTGCTTAGAAATATACTTGGATAGAATTGAACTTAGGTCGAAGGTTTTATGGGTGTCGAAACTATAGAGTGAGTTTTTGATCTTTAATATATGATTTTTAGATTTTAATTTATACTACAACAGTGTGGTTAACTTGTACATATTGTAAAATTTATGGTGCTAAACTTCATTGAATTAATCAATCTAAAAGTAATTTTATGCCTTATAAGTATGTGTCTTTCTTATTTGTATTAGCTATGAGTAATTACAGATATATTAAACTTAAAGACTTGATTGTAGTCAGTCAATAATTGAGAAGTTAATTTGCATCTTTACATTTTTATTTCAAATTCAAAGCGGCGACATTTTAATTAAATTAACATTTGATTTTTTTAATTAAAACGGAACTTTTTTAATTTTAGGCAAAACGATGCCGTTTTTAGTAATCGAGTTGACTCAATGGGAGTGGGTTAATGATGGCTAATAGAGGTATAGTTGATAACTTTATTGCACCGATTTTAAATTTCAGATACTTAATAAATATGAATTAAAATTGGGAGCATGACTCGCGCTAGATGATATGGTTGAAGGGTTAATTTGCACCTTTAGCTAATAATATATTAATTTTAATATCTAATTCTACTATCTAATAAATATAATATAGAATAATAAAAATAAAAAAATAAAAAAAATAATAGAATAAATAATATAAAATGGATTTTCATATTTTAAATAATATTAATAAAAAATAAAAAATACAATATTAATAAATATAAATAATTAATAAAAATTATAAATAATTAATAAAAATTATAAATAATTAATATTTGAGTACCAAATTATAAAATTTTTTTGAAAATATTGATACCAATTTTTACAATTAAAAACTTTATTACCAAAGTACTTATTATTAACCCTCCTAAGATAATTGAAGGAACATTTTGGTTTGAAGTTTTTGCGCGCACCTTGGGTCAAATTTCAGCTCAAGACTTGCTAAGTATGTTGAGTTATTATTATTATTATTATTGTCCACCTAAAATATAACTGAAAATTCTATTGTCATCTTCTTCTTCTTCTTCTTCTTCTTATTATTATTATTATTATTATTATTATTATTATTATTATTATTATTATTATTATTATTATTATCTAATTCAAGAAGCATGTCTGTATGTATTTGCTTGATTACTGAAAATTCGAACGTCTGTTATATACTAGACATTTTATCATGCCAATCATTTTATTGGTAACATAATTGATGTTGATGAGTTTTAAATTGGAGAAATTTTTAGATAAACTAATTCAATCACACTGTGATATGTATTTATATTAATCAATTTGAATAAAATAATTAAATGTATGTTATTGTGTGATAGATTAATTTAGAGATAATATAGTAAAGGAAGTCTATATTTAAGAATTTCTCCCGTGCATAAATATGGTAGGTGTGGACAAATTAGAATTAATTATTTTTCTTTTCCCATATGAATTAGGATTATTTATGCCATTAATTATATAAATACTCAAAGACATGATAGGTATGGACAAAGAGGATGTTTAGCACAGTAGATTTTTCTTTTTCGTGAATATGCAAGGCCGTTTGAAATTGAGTTTGGAAGAAGTGTTTTTTAGAAAAAAAAAAATATATATATATATTTTTAGTTTATTTTGAATTTTTAAAACTGATTTTAAATAGAAGCAGATAAATAAATATTTTTTTTCAAAAATAAATTTTTTAAAAAATAATGTATAAAAAATTAAAAAAATTAACCAATTAAATAAAAAAAATTCAAAACCAAGAATACTAATACTTATCTAAATATATGTTAAGGTTTTTTAGCCCGCAGCGGCTAGCTGTTTAAAGTTCATTTTGGACTATTAAGCCCTAATTGGCAATTTCCTGATCAACGCTATATTATCGTCATTGTATGATGTAATCAAACAGTAACCGCTGACTCAAAGGGAATTGTAAAATCCTATACCGTAATTGCAGGCTCAATTACATAGATAAAGAATTCCATTCCACATTTGCAAGTTTTCAAGTCTTGAAATAAAAGAGACAGTTTTAATTGATTAAAAAATTCTTATGAGTCCGTATTATCTTACTATAATGTTAATAAAATTAATAAAAAATATTTTTATTAATATATATACAATTAATGAATATGTAACTAATAATTAATATAATTAATTAAATATATACATTACTACAAAGTATACAATAATTAAGTTAATAATATAAATATAACTATTAATCTAATTAATATAAAATTAAATTTCATTAAAATAAAAATTAAATATACAATTAATTTGATGATTAATTTCATAACATAAAGTATAAAATTAATTTAATATAATTAATCATATTTAATAATATAAATATTAATATAAATTAATTTAATATTTTCTCAAAAAAGTATAAATCAATTTAATATAATTAATAGTGATTATAATATATTAAAATATAGTTGAAATTTTACTAATATGGCAGTAGAAACCGCTTATTGCAATTAAATTCCAATTGCAGAGACGGATATCCTCTTACTTAAGGAAAAAATTTAGTATAATTGTCTTTTTTTTTTTGTTGGAGTTTGTGTTTGAAGAAAACTAAGATGGCCATCTGTTCGTTGCAAAACACAATGCTGTACTCAAGAGAAGATGATCCTGTCATAATGATTGGTATCAATTCGGAACAATTAAAAAGTTTAGTAGCATTTTGTAACACAATGCAGCAACTCCTCTGTCCACTTCAAGAATTTCATGTCATTATAAATATAACCCGTCGATTAATCTCCCACGATATAGTTGAAGAACAACAAAGAAATTGCAATTTCCATTAATTGTTTGCATATTGTAATGGAGACTTCAGCACAGACTCTTACTAGCAATTCCGGAACCAAGTCATGCTTAGTGATGGCAATTCGTATCTTGCAAAGAGAAGCAGAGAAAGGATCAAATTTTGTGTTCTCCCCTTTATCATTTAATTCTATGCTCAGCCTTGTTGCTGCGGGAGCGTCAGGATCTACTCTGAAGCAGCTG